>SKCR01009403.1:0-123739 GCA_019454045.1 Zanthoxylum bungeanum
ATGTGGCATCACGTTATGGTTATGTGTTTCTTTTGAAGAACACAGATCGGAAACTATTAGAGTTTCGACACGAAGTACATAAACAGATCGACTATAGTATTATGCCGTCACGGTAAGACCGTAATGAAAATACTTAAGCAGTAAGTTTCAAACATACATGAAAAAGTATAGTATTCTTTCAGATGAGAGACTCCTCCCGGACACGTCAGTTAGACAGTGTGTCCGAACGAAAACCGAATTTTGTTGGACATGATAAGGTTTATCACGAGTCGCTCTGAGCTATCATTTCCTTCAACAGGATATATATTACAGTGCAAAACTTATTTAGAATAAGGTTCCATATAAATCTGTTTGACAGATATCATATAGGATATGAACATGAAAGAAACAGGGTTTCTCATTCCTAATAATTTGGGTATTGCCGGGCATAACGTTTGGATGATACCAAACTAAGGACCCAAATTAGATAAGTGCCAATTATAGGTTATCCTAAGGGAAACCATAAGTATAGTACTTATAAATCTCACATGAGAACAATATAATTGTTGCCACCATGCGGTTTTCCTAAGAGGAACACCGATATGCAGTGTCAGTAGGAGGATAGTGATACTCGATGAAAATCGGAGTAATACTATTCAAGGCACGAAGTCCTAATGGAACACATAAATAGTTCATCAAGGAGGATGAAACTAAACCATAATCTTCAAATACACAAGAACCTCGTAGATCGGAGAGAGTCAAAAACAACCTGGGGTATGGGTTTCTGATCTCACCTCATAAAGATGTCAATCTTATGGAGGTATATCAACCGACTATGTACGAGGAAGTGATACAAGGTATCGACTCCCTATTATGGCAAAGTGCCATGAGTCCGAAATGGATTCCATGTATAACAACTATGTTTGGATACTAGTTGTTGTACCACAAGGCATTATGCCTATTGGTACATTAAACGTCTTCAAGGAAGACATACATGGATGGCAACATACCAACGTACAAAGCTAGGCTTGTGACGAAAAGGTATCGTTATCAACATTGTGTTGATTACGATTCAACCTTTTATCTGTTGCCATAGTAAATCCATTTTGATGATGCTTGTTGATACTGCATATTTCATTTATGAAATACGTCAGTTGTAGATCAAAATCGCTTTCCTGAAAAGGAAACAGTTTGGAGGATGCTTTACAACATCCTGACGATTTTGGATAACCGACAAACAAGGTTTGCGGGTTATTCGATCCATGTTTGGATTGAAGCAAGCATAAGGTTCTTGGAACTGTCGTTTTGAAATAATCATAATGGTTATGATTTGACTCAAAACGAAATGATTCTTGTGTATATAAGGAGGTTAGTGTGAGAGCACTGACAGTGAAATTCCCATAAAGCAATTGGTGAAAGCTTGGCTTTCATAGAAATTCTCCGTAGAATTCTGGGGAGTAACAACCTTTATTCAAGGAATAAAGATCTACTGGGATAGATTTGGAGTTGTTAACACTCTCTGAGAAATTGGACATTTAAAATGTACTTGATATGGTGTCTCATACGCTTTGAGCATATGGAGTCACAATAGGGTCAATCCAAGTGATAGTCACTGGATTGAAGTTAAGGACATCTGTTAGTATCTTAGAGAACTAAAGATGCTGTCTTAAACTATGGAGAAGGAGAACTTGAAGTGACTGGGATCACTACCGCAAGTTTCCAAACAGTTAAATACTGCGGTACTATAAAGTTTGAATAACGGGACAGTGAGCTGGAAATCTTCCGAGCAAGATACTATTGCCGAATAAACAACAAATGCGGATTATTGCTGCAGCTGAGGCAGCAATAGAAGCCATTTGGGTCGATAATAAATCTAATTAGATTAGATATAGTTCTGTTAGCAGCTGAGCTAGGCGTCAGCACAAGGCTAAAGAATTAAAGGTCTCATCGATGATCCAGATATATACTTATATATCATCTGATTCGTTCGGATCATACATCGTGGCGATGTGATGATCGTATAAATCGCGTCAGACGATAATCGTGCAAATCCGCTGACGAAAACCTTTTCTCAGCAATTTGAGCGAAGCGTACATAGTTCGGGTGTGGGACACTTGAGTGACTGGCTATGTGCCAAGTGGGAGATTGTTGGATAATATGACCCATAGCGTCACTATTTGTACATATCATAGTGTTGTTGTACAAATTAACTATGTGACAAGGAAATTGCACTCTCATCATTTGTGATTAGATCACCTTAGATATATAAATGAAGAGAGGTCCCTATGATTAGTTCCTGGATTGAGAGATATGAGACAGTATCAGTCCACGAAGGATTAATCATTAAATATCCCTAGTCGTAGTATTATCGAGACTGGACATCGATAATGTGGAATAGACTAGTATTGCACTTGTGCGCGTTGTGAGGGCACAACAGCATAGTTCTCATATATTTGGGTATTGGATACTCATGCAAGTGCGATAGGAGGTTGTGTTTCACCGATGGTACGGGAAACAGCTTCGCTCTGGATAGACCCCTCGGAATCCCATTGGTATTATGACTATGTGTCTATAGGGAGTCCGACATCAGGGTAGGTGTGTATGGTCTTAACCTGAGACTTGCACCGCTAATGCTTACGACAATCAATATACTTTAGTTGAGGTCGTCTAGGACTCTAACCGGTTCTGTGTACGCCAATGCTGGGTATATTGAGAATCGTAGAGTATTGGGTGTGATGTCAAGACGGAAGTATCACTCCAGTCATAGTGGAGATGATGTCACGCAGGATACGGAATTAGTGCTCTTAAGTGCTGGCCGGCCATCGGGATATTATGACAAGGTCATGTATATCCGATTATAGAGACTAGTTACCAGATATCCGATATGTGCTTCGGACGGGGCAGACACTTATCCAGCCCCAGCCCTAGCACGTGACTATCTGATACTGGGCCGATATACACAATACTTGGTATACTACGCCTGATATAGATCTTAAATATTCTTAGATGAATATGACCGGAGAATTGGGTAGACTTGGTGCTTTGCTAGAAGCCAACCTTGTCTCGTAAATCGGTAGAACGTAGTACTTGGTACGTACGTGATTCGGATACTCCGACGACCGTATTTACTGCCAACATATCCGGGGATCTCATGGGTCGCTTCCCAGTGATCCACCGATGACGCATGACTCGCACATTTATTAATCTGGGATTAATTTGATGAGAGAGAAAATTAATCTAGGATTAATTACGGAGATATTTTATCTAGGATAAAATATCGTCTAAAGAGAGAGAATGATTAATTTGAATTAATCGGTAAATTAATATATTCGATATATTAAACGAAATTGGATTTCGACGCGGAATTAAAATTAAATTTTAATTCGGGCGAACGAATTAATTTAGAATTAATTCGTTAGCGACGTGAATAGTGAATTCACTAGGCGTAATCATTTAATTACGACGCAACGAAAAAATCGCTAATTGGGAATTAGCGAACCCGAGCCCGAATGTGATTGCGAGCGCATTCGTATTTTGAATTCGAGTGCGGCAACGCAAGTCACATCAAGCGTCAAATCATTCGTCACATCAAGCGTTAAATCAAATGTCACTTTGAGTGATGTGATTGATTGATGTGATTGATTGATTGAAAGACACACATCACTTTATTAAAGTAAAATGAATAGTTGATGTGTTTTGGTGAAATAGTGTTTGGTGGTTGGAAAGTATTTACCAATTGATTTTAATTAATTGTTTGGTAAATGTTTAATATATTTTTTATGAAAAATATATAAGGCATTTTGGAAATGCTTTACAAACCTAATACACACTTTTCCCTCTCTTTCTCTCCATCATGTTTCACGCCCAAATGGGCAGAAAATGCTCACTGGTTCCTCTTGGTTTGGGCGTGAGTTTGGGAAGCAATGTGCTTGATTTTGTGGCAAAATCAAGAAGAGCTAGCACTCCGAGAGACTTGCGAAGGTGGTAGGGAGGTTCACCCATGAGTCGGGAACCATTCGATGAAGCTTGGAGCTCCATTTCTCAACTCAAAACTGAAACAGTCAAGGCAGTGGACTGCACTGCAGTTGCGTTTTTTGCAAGGGAAAATCAACTTCGTTTGTTGCCGATTCGTCTCAACCGATCGATGTGAGTATTCCGCTACCTCCGTTGATGTGTTCACACATGCTTTCATTGCTTGTTTAATCTTGGGACCTAGATAAAACCTAACAGGAAGACAAAGATGTATCTATCATCCTTGGGAGACTATTCTTGGCTACAGGTCGAACTGTTATTGATGTACAAAAAGGAGAATTCACCATGAAAGTGCAAGACCAAGAAGTTACCTTCATTGTTTTCAAAGCCATGAAATTCCCGAGTGATGAAAATGAGGAGGAATGTTTTAGAATTGATGTTGTAGATAGTATTATCCAGGATAATGATACAATGCCACTTCCCACGGATAAACTTGAAGCTTGCATAACCAACATGACTGACAGCGAGCTAGATGCTGAAATTCTGGAATGTATCAACTATCTTGACAGACCATTTCACTTTAAATTGACACCACATGTGGAAAGTTTGGAACTACCAAAAAAAGAGCGAATCAAGCCTTCGATTGAAGAACCACCGCAGCTGGAGCTAAAGTTACTTTTGAGCCATCTCAGGTATGCATTCTTAGGAAACGCTTCTGATTTACCTGTGATTATTTCTTCGTCGCTAACATTGGAGCAGGAAGAAAAGTTGCTGAGAGTGTTAGGTGAAAACAAGAAAGCCATTGGCTGGACTATAGCAGACATTCGAGGCATTAGTCCATCATTTTTCATGCACAATATTCTGATAAACGACGAGTACAAACCCATAGTGGAGCATCAACGGAGACTAAATCCAATCATGAAGGAGGTCTTGAAGAAAGAAATTATCAAATGGTTGGATGCCGACATCATCTACCCCATCTCTGATAGCACTTGGGTGAGTCTTATGCATGTGTGCCAAAGAAATAAGGAATTACTGTAGTCACAAATGAAAAGAACGAGCTGATTCCAATAAGAACAGTGACTGGATAGAGAGTATGCATGGACTATAGGAAGCTGAACAAAGCAACAAGGAAAGTTCATTTTCCGCTGCCATATATTGACCAGATGCTAGACAGATTGGTGGGACATGAGTTCTATTATTTTCTGGATGGATACTCGGGGTACAATCAGATTGCCATCACCCCAGAAGATTATGAGAAAACCATTTTTACATGTCCGTATGGTACTTTTCTTTCCGTATGATGCCATTTGGACTATGTAATGCTCCTGCCACATTTCAACGTTGCATGATGACCATCTTCTCAGACATGCTGGAACAAAGTATGGAGGTTTTCATGGATGATTTTTTTGTGTTTGGAGACTAGTTTGACCACTGCTTGCAAAATCTGGAAAAAGTGCTACAAAGATGCAAAGATACCAACCTAGTACTTAACTGGGAGAAATGCCACTTCATGGTGCAAGAAGGCACCGTCCTTGGACATCAGATCTCACAAAAGGGAATCGAGGTAGATAAAGCAAAGATTGAAACAATTGAAAAATTACTTCCACCAACATCTGTTAAAGGGATTCGGAGTTTTCTCGAACATGCAGGCTTTTACAGGAGATTTATCAAAGACTTCTCTAAGATTGCTAAACCTCTATGCAATCTACTGGAGAAAGATATGCCTTTCAACTTCACCAAAGAATGCCACGAAGCTTTTGAGATCTTGAAACATAAGCTGGTCTCTACCCCCATCATAGTAGCGCCAGACTGGACTCTTCCATTTGAGGTGATGTGCGATGCTATTGATTTTGCTGTAGGTGTAGTTCTGGGACAACGCAAAGTAAAAAATTTCCATACCATTTAATACTCCAACAGAACTCTGAATGAAACACAACTCAACTACACAACCACTAAAAATGAGTTGCTAACAGTTGTGTTCGCTTTTGATAAATTTTGCTCCTATCTGCTGGGTCTCAAAGTGGTGGTCTACACAGATCACTCAGCAATCAAATATTTGATCATGAAGAAAGATGCCAAACCCAGATTGATCTGTTGGGTGTTTCTACTGCAAGAATTTGACGTGGTGATCCGAGACAGGAAATGGACATAAAACCAAGTGGAAGATCACTTATCAAAGCTCGAGAATGGAGAAACAGCTGGCAATAAACTGACAACTAAAGAAACTTTTTCAGATGAACAGTTGTTCGCCATGAAACAATAGGATGTCCCTTGGTATGCTGACTATGTAAATTACATAGTATCGGGAAATGGTCGTTGGAATGGACACATCAACAACGAAAGAAGTTCTTCAAAGAAGTCAAGCACTATATCTGGGATGAGTCGTATCTGTTCAAACGTTGTGCTGATCAATTATTGAGACATTGTGATCAACATGAGGAGGTCAATAGTTTCCTACAATATTGTCATTCATCACCATAAGGTGGGCACTTCAGTGGAGATAAAACTGTAGCCAAAGTCCTACAGTCAGGTTTATTCTGGCCCATTTTGTTTAAAGATGCTTATCTATTTTCTCTTCAATGTGACAGGTGTCAGAGAACGGGAAATATTTCGAGGAGAAATGAAATACCTCTACAAAATATTCTGAAAGTGGAAATATTTGATATATGGGGGATTGATTTTATGAGACCCTTTGTTCCATCATTCGGAAACCTGTACATACTGGTTGCAGTAGACTACGTCTCCAAATGGGTTGAAGCAATAACATTGCCATCAAATGATTCAAAAGTGGTGATAAAATTCCTTAAAAAGAATATTTTCACTCGCTTCAGAACACCTCGGGCAATTATCAGTTATGGTGGCACACATTTTTGCATCAGATACTTCGATGCACTCCTATCTAAATACGGAGTTACTCATAAAGTTTTCACAGCTTAACATCCACAGTCAAATGGACAGATTGAAGTTTCAAATAGGGAGATCAAAAGAATCCTGGAGAGAACCGTTGGATCAACAAGGAGGGACTGGTCTATAAAATTGGATGATGCATTATGGGCCTACCGGACAGCTTACAAGACACCCATTGGTATATCCCCATATCGAATAGTGTTTGGGAAAGCGTGCCATCTGCCAGTGGAGCTTCAACACAAGGCATACTGTGTACTGAAGAAGTTAAATCTTGATCCACAAGCAGCATGAGAAAGACGACTCCACCAACTCAATAAATTGGAGGAATTTCACCTGCAAGCTTATGAGAATGCCAAAATATACAAAGAAAAGACCAAGAAATGGCATGATCGAAAATAGTGCACAGATAACTAGAAGTAAGACAGCAGATGTTGTTATACAATTCAAGGTTGAAACTTTTCCATAGAAAGTTAAAATCAAGGTGGTCAGGTCTATTTATGATTACTCAGGTTTTACCATATTGAGTAGTTGAGTTACTTGATCCCAGCACCAATGAAACATTCAGAGTTAATAGCAAGCATGTCAAGCACTAATGGGGAGAATCAATTGAGCGACAAAAAGAAAGTGTCACACTTTTAGATCCAGCCTAATGTTCAGGCAATCATGTCTAGCTGACGACGTTAAACTTAGCGCTAGCTGAGAGGCAACCCATGCAATTTGTGTATATATTCAGATTTTGTGTGTTTTATTTTTGTGTGTTTAATTTGTGTAGGTAAAGTCATATTTCAGGATGGAAGACGTTCTCGCAAATCTTCACAAGCAATTTCCTTCTCTCCCTCAAAACTCTCTGATAAAAGTCTACAAAGCTCGCTTGGAACGAATGAAACTTCTGATGATCAAAGGTATTCCTAATGATATTCGTTGGATTATTGAAGCACGGGTCCGATTGGCAGGTGAGTCATCGACTCTTTTGTTTCATATTTACCTGGTTTAGGAAGAAGCATATATGCTAAAAATATAAGAGCAAAAATAATGGGTGTTTGTTATAAATGTGCACGCATGACATTTAATACGCGTTGTCGTTCTTCTGGAATGGTGTCTGATAACTGTGAAGATAAAATTAAATTCATTAGGGATGGCTTGAGTAAAAAGTCTTTGGATGATATATATAAGACTCTTGAGACGCATTCCAGTGGATATGTGCATCATGCAATTCACATGTTATATACATAATTTTGAAAAGAAAGACAACATTTAAGTCTCAAGAATTTGACTCTAAAAGACCCTGTTTTCCAATTTATAAGAAAATTGGATCGGAAACTTGTCCCTGACATATAGACGTCATTCAAGATGTTATTTCCTGTAAATATTATTTTCTCTTTGTATATATCTAATAATTATGATTTGTTTTGTCTTTTTTTTTTCTTTTAATTTTCTCCGACAAGATCCGGATTTTTTGAAATTCACAATATATTTTACTGTTTAGCTAATAATTATCATTTGGCAGGTACTAGTGCTATTATTACTCACCATTTTTAGGTTCTATAAATTCATCTCATCATTTCATTCTTGGAGACATCCAGAGTTGAAAAAAAAATGGAAGCCACTTCAAGAAGACGAGTTATAAATATCTGTGTGTTTTGCGGTACTAGTGTTGGTTCTAAGCCAGAGTTCGTTGAAGCAGTACATGAATTGGGTAGAGTCATAGCTAAAAGGAATATGCACTTAGTGTATGGCGGTGGCAATCTTGGACTAATGGGTATCGTTCCAAGGGCTGTACAGGAAAGAGGTAGTCAAGTTCTAGGAATCATCCTAAACCTTTGGCAGAGGCGAATCTTATAGGACCATCAAACAGAGAGTAACTTATCGTACCAGGTATGTTTGAACGACAGGTAGAAATGATTAACCGTGCTGATACTTTTATTTCTTTGCCAGGTGGCTTGGGTACGATGGAGGAAATTTTACAGTACTATCTTGGGTGAACCTGAACATACACCAAAAACCGATTGGACTATTTAATGCTGATGGATTTTATGATTTTCTTTGTGTGTTTCTTGTTGATGCCCGGAGAAATGGGTTCGTGTCAAAACCTGTAAAAGAATTCCTCTTTACTGCCAGAACTGCCAATGATTTAATTGACCAAATCTTAGCCTTTGAACCACAAATTGACCCTATCCTTTCCAAGATAAACTAGTCTGATAACGATCGTGGTGAAAAGCGTCGGATAAATCTGGATCTTAACCTTTAATTGATATTTTTATATGTAGAATTTCAGCTAACCAGGTACTATCTTCTAAACTCATCTTCTACTTTTTAAGACATTGGGGACAATGTCTTATTTAGGTTTGAGGGAGGGGAATAGTTGACTAGTATTTTATTTTTATTGTGTTATTTTTAGTCAAAAATTTTCAAACAAATTCAAAAAAATTAAAAAATTTTATAAAAATTAAAAAATATATACATTTTTTGTTTTTGTGTTTTTAATTTGAAATTGGTGTGAGATAGCTGTGTAAGGAATTTCCACTCCTAAGACGTATCTCAACCTATTTCGTAACAAATTAATTTTTGTTTATTTCCTTTTGAATTATTTAATTTGTGAATTCTCCATAATACTGACTAAATTGGATCTTCATATGTGTTAGTGTCCTAGACATGCCAAAGATCTCTAAAAATGATTTGTGTGTGACTAAATCAAAGGGAGTTGCGGAATACTCACATTGATCGGCTTTGAAATTTTCTAAAAACTCAATGGATGTAGAAGCTCCAAGTTTTCTTTGTTGTTCCAAACTCATGGGTGAGTTTCCCTATCACCTTCAAGAGACTTCCAAGTGCTAGCTTGCTTGAAATTTTGCAACAAAATTTCCTTTTGGGAGAGAGGAAGTCACAGTTTTGTGTAAGAAAAGAGAGAAGATGAATAGTTCACAACCTTCCAAAAGTTATGTTTTCTTGTTTCAAAAACATGTGTTTATTGTGTGTAAAATTTGCCTTTTAAATTGCCAACTACTTCCATCACCAATACTGACTAGTGATGTAAGTCATGGGTCCCATCCATTTAATTCCAAATTTAGTTGGCTTACATAACACACTTTGGGCCCGGTTCGTTTAATTCGACTAAATGAATTTCCGTCGCGACGTAATTAAATCCAATTTAATTAAATAATAATGTCTCGTAAAATTATTTCGAAAGTCGCTTACGAATTAATTCCAATTAATTCATTCGCTTGAATTAAAATCCAATTTTAATTCCGTATTTAAATCCAATCTCAATTAATATATCAGATATATTATTTTAGCCCAAATAAATAAATTAAATTGAAAAATCTAATTTAACTACTAAATTTATTTTACCGATTAATTCCAAATTAAATGCGTTATCTCTTCTAGTCGAATTAATCCCAGATTAATTCTTGACGCAATTAATCCCAGATTAATGTTCTCTTTTATAATTAATCCCATATTAATTTTGTTCGAGTCAAATATCATCGGTGAATCTTTGGGAAGCGACCCAATAGATCCCTGGATATGTTGGTAGTAAATACGGTCATCGGACTATCCGAACATATGCGTATCTGGTACCACGTTCTTACCGATTTACAAGACATGGTTGGCTTCTAGCAAAGCACCATGCCTACCCAATTCTCCAGAAATATATTCAACATGGAATATATATAATCTGTATCAGGCGTAGTATACAATGTATTGCGTATTACGATCCAGTATCATATGTCACATGCTAGGCCTGGGGCTGGAATTATGTCTGTCCCGTACGAAGCATATATCGGATCACTAGCAACTAGTCTCTGTAATTGGATAATCATGACCTAGTCATACTATCCCGATAGCTGCAGCATTTAAGAGTACTAGTTTTGTACTGCGTGATCATCATCTCCATATAACTGAAGTGATACTTCCATCTTGACATCACACCCAATACACTACGATTCTCAGTATACCCAGAAGAGGCATACACAGAACCTATTAAAGCTCTGATCGACCAAAACCATAGTATACTGATTGTCAAAAGTATTAGCGATGCAAGTCTCAGGTTAAGACCACATACACTTACCCCGATTTGGATTCCCATAGACACATAGTCATACCACCAATGGGATTCCGAGGGGTCTATCCAAAGCGAAGCTGTTCCCGGTCCAACGGCTAACAGAACCTCCTATCACACTTGCATAAGTATCCAATACTTAAATATATGAGAACTATGTCATTAAGCTTCCATAACGCGCATAAGTGTAATACTAGCCTATTTCCCATTATCGATATCCAGTCTCGATAATATTACGACTAGGGATATTTAATGATTAAACCGTTCATGGATTAATATTGTCTGATATCTTATTAATCTGTTACTAATCATATGGACTTTTATCATTTATATATCCAAGTAATCCAATTACAAAATGATAAAAAAGAAATTTCCTTTGTCACATAGTTAATTTGTACAAAAACACCATGTCTTTTACAAATAGTGATGCTATGGGTTATAATTGTCCAACAATATATTCAGTTGATAGGTATTATCAACATGCATGGTAACAGACAGCCATGAGATGTATTTGAAAAGTTTGTAATATTCAGTGCTCTAGGTTAATTGATGGAAGCATCTAAAAAACAATGGAATAAAAAAAAAAAAAAGCAAAAACGTGTGTATAAAAAAAAGGTATGAGATCCGAGTCATTAAGTCCGTAGGGGTGTTTTAACACCTAATACCCTAAAGCCAACTGGTTTGGGAGTCACTGGCCCAAAGCTTGCTACATGGATCAAAGATGTTATAAAAATAAAAAGAAACATCTGAAATCAGAGTAATTAAGTCTGTATGGGTGTCTTAACACTTAGTGTCATAAAGCCAACTGGTTTGGGAGTCACTGGCCCAAAGCCAATCAGAGAATTTACTTATTTGGTAATTTAGAAAGAAAGAAAACAACTACTAACTTGGATAAGAAGTTTCACTTGTTCAGTCACTAACTTGTTTATTCTCTTTTCTCTTGTCTTTTTGCTTTTGTGTGCATTAGATTGACATTTGTGGGTATCGTCACTGTAAGCCCTTACAAGACTACAACTCGTCCACTAGGGACACCTAGGGGTTTAAAAGCTTGTTGCATACGCTAAATGTAACCGTGATCCCTACGAAAGTGGCTTAGTTTAATTTTAATTGTTTATTGTATTTTATTTTGTTATTTTGCTCGAGGACTAGCAAAATGTTAGGTTTGGGGTTGTGATGAGCGGAAAATATATTTTGCTCTAGGTTGTTTAGTTTCTCGGGTTTGATGAACGTTTTGATGTGTTTTAGTTTATTTTGCAGATAAAATAAAAATTGGGACTCAATGGAATCATTTAGGATAAAATGTGGAACAAATAAGGGCAAAAACTGGACTTGACATTTTGATTTTGGAGATTGGAAACTTGAAATGGCATTTTAACGAAGTACAATTTTGGAAATTCCAACTTTGCACAATTGTCATATTTTAGCCATAATGTTTTACTCCGATATCAGATTGAGGGGATTCAAGTTCCCGATTAATGAAGACTCAAAGATCTACAACTTTGAAGTTCATAATAATTTCGAATTCTGAAGTTTCCATGACTGAAATGGATAAAACATTCGCAAGTGTGTTATGTGTAATTATTAAAGTCATTTTCAAAATAAAAAAATAAAAAAATAAAAATTGTCAAACTTCTTGCATGTTTGGTGGAGGATTTGGTGCCATATTTGGTGCCATGTTTGGTGCCATATTTGATGCCAGGTGGAGCAATTGGTGGAGAAATTGGTGGAAGCCTTTAGATTTGCCTATAAATACCAAGCTAAACTTTGTAAATTTTTCATGCTTTCTTTGGAGGAATTTCTCCATGAAAACCTAAAAGAAAGTGTATTGTATATTTATTTAAGTTTTCTTGTATTTTTTTTATTTAATTAATAAAATTTTGTGTGTTTTCAATTACAGCATGAGCAGGTAATCTCATTCTATTGGGGTGAAAATGTGAGACTTTTAATATAAAAAATTAGATTAATCTCCATTATTTTAATTAAAAATTGGATTAATTAGCTACCGTCTATATGGCCGATTTAGGTGACAACCTTATTTACAGCCTATATGGCCGATTTTACATTCCTGACGTAGTTTCCGTCTATATGGTCGGTTTAGGTAATAACCTTGTTACTGCCTATATGGTCGGTTTGACTTAATTGAGACAAATGGAATTTCCGCCTTTATGGTCTAGTTAAATATAATTAATTAATCGGTAAACATTGACAATAAGGGAGATTTCTAATTTAGAAATATTAAAAGTGGATCATTTAACCAAAACTTTTTCTTTCATTATTGTAATTTTACTTTTATTTATTTTCAAGTTATTTTTTATGATGTTTTGTTTAATTAAGTTTTTAGTAATACTAGGTATGTGTCGTAGCAAAATACATAATCTAGGGGTGTGATGAATTCCAATATCACCGGTTTATAAAGTTGGTTATTTTATGTCTTGGGTAATATAAAGGTTTATTTATTGAGTCTTAAGCTTAATGCTTCTTGTTAACTGGCCATTAATAAGAATGATATGGTAAACTTAAAATAAACTTGACGAAGGAATTTTAGATTTCAGCCTTAGACTCAATAGCTCACGATCTCACCTCGGGGCATGGTGACCCTTAGGTAGATTTCCTTACATGATAGACATATACCTGTCGGGCGGGGGTAGCTACAATTGGAATTTATTCTTAATGAATTCAGGTAAATTGGTTAACATAGACATATGATTAATTAGGTTATTTGGGTGTTTGCATCTGACCATCGACATAGGCTTTTGCATATTTTCGTTTTCCAGGTTAATAAACCGATATATTACACAAACATGAGATAACCACTTCATCTTTAAAAGATATTGGAACGATTCACAACCCTAAATAATTTTATAATATTGAATTTTCCTATAATTTATTTTCGCACTGTTTTATTTACTTGTTTTAGCAAAAATCATCATCCAATCAACAAACCAATCTATTAGGTACTTGTAAACATTTAACTTCATAAATTGATAGCTAAGGTATTAAGACCTCGCGAGATAGATACATTTTATACTACTTGAACGATACGTGCGCTTGCGTTACGTGAGTGATTTCACCGATCACTTCTCTTCTTCTGGCCGAATCTGACCAGCTCTCCCTCTAAAATTTTGCGTATATTTTGGATAAAATTTCATCCCTTGAACAGCTCCCGAACAATTTCAGCCCAACTCACTGCCCAAATCAATCCTTATATGTGTGAGTCACACCAGTAATTTCAAGTATGATTTTTCAATTCAAAACAGCCCCAACACAGCCCTAGAATACCCCTAAATATTTCCCAAAAATTCTGGATAAAAAACAATTCGAACCAAGCCCCGTTAAACAATTTCTAGATGCTACAATGAGTAGAAAATTGCTCACTGCCGAGAAGGAGATGATGATGAATTTAGTTCGACACCAAATAGCATTCCATGCAATATCTCGTCACCAACAGAAAATAGGATGGACTATATTCACAATCTTATCTCTAAAGCTAAACACTTTAGAGATCAATGTGTCACACAAAGGTTTTTGTTTTTAGTTTTTTTTTTCTATTCTTTTCTCAACATTTGAGAGAATTCTTAGAATAATAACAGAATGGCTAGGGTAAGAATGACTTAGGTTAGACAAAAATAAAATCACATTTTCTTTATATACCTAGAGTTATTAATTTCCAAAATCAAACAAATCCTTGCCCTCCCTACTTGCAAAGTTTCGGCCACCCTCCCCTTATTGCATTGGATGTTACAAAAAAGAAATAGTTATCACTTTTTAAAAGGTATAACTACCAAAAATAATTCAAGGGTTTCCAAAACCTATTTTTGGAATTCTAAAAATATAAAACTTTTTGTTAAATATATATAATTTAATTTAATAACATGTAATTAATAATTATCACATAATTATTAAAAACCATATATTAATTGGACTATCAAATTATATTTAATCTAATACAATATATCGAGCTAGCACGGGGACCAAATGGACCTACAATTTTGAGCTCCAATAATCCTGGATATTTATTAAGCTCTTAATTAAATATTCTAAATTATTACTTCGGGTTATTCCACTAAAAACCCGAAGCTGCACTCTCGTTGCCATAAAAAGATAAATTAAACCGAACCACGTCGATGTCCATGAGTATCTCATAATTAGAGTAGAGTCATAATATTCATTATACCCCTATAATTATTTTTACCTTAAGTAATGTTGATTCTCTAATGAACGATTTATTGATAACCATTATGAATGTTAATCTTTTTATTCATAATAGAAATACTTGAGCACTCTAACCATTCAAGTACCGAATCAACCCTTAAGGAAGATACTCATCTACTTCTCGCAAGGAGTAAATTCCCTATGATGAACACTAAAAAGTGTAAATTTATTAAAAGAAAAATTAATCATTTTACACTTGTAGTTTCATTAATCCTCTTAATTTAGCACATTTGATAAATAATAATTAAATTTATATTTTATATATTTTTATTGTGATTTGTATTTGTTATGTAGGTGAAATAATACTTTGGATGCTTAACTAGAAAAATGGACTTAACATTTGGATTTTGGAGACCAGAAACTTGAAGGGTGTTCTAACAGTGTACAATTTCGAAAATTCTGACTTTGTTCAATTTTCGTATTTTGACCATAACATTTTACTCCAATATCGGAGTAAGATGATTTTAGTACTAGATGAAAGAAGATGAGTTTAGTACTAGATGAAAGAAGACTCAAAGATCTACAACTTCGAAGTTCACAAGAGTTTCTAATTCTGAGGTTGTTAAGGCCGAAATTAATGGAAATACAAAGTGTGTTATGTATAATTATTAAAGTCATTATAAAAAAAATGGAAAATGATAATTTACAATTGTCAAACTTCCACCAAACATGCATGTTTGGTGGAGGAAATGGTGCAGGAAATGGTGGGGAAAATGATTTGGAAAATGATTGAGAAAATGGTGGACAAAGCTTGCATATTTTTTTTAAATAGAGGTGTTTTGTACCTCATTTTCCACAGTCTGGATTCTATAGTTTTCTCTGAAAATTTATAGATTTCCAGTTGTTTTATTTTTCTAAAGCTTTCTTGTAATTTTTTTTTTTAGAAATAAAATTATGTGTGTTTTTATTCAAATTATGAGTAGCTAATTTATTTTTGCTAGGGTAAAGGGTGAAGCTTTTAATATGAAAATTTAGATTAATCTCACTTATATTATAATATATAAATTGTAATCTAATGATTAATATTTAATTTAATTATGGATTAATTATTGACAAACTTTGTTACCGCTTATATGGCTGATTTTATTTATTTGGCATAATTCAGTACCTAACTGGACTTGTTATAGACAAAGTTACTACTGCCTATATGGCTGGTTTTATTTGTTTTTGCATAATTAATTCCTAAAATAAATTATTTGGGTAATAATGACAATTTATTTAATATAAAAAGTGAGATTTATAAATTTGAATTATTAAAAGTGGATCCTCTAGCCCCAGCGTTTTATTTTATTATTGTAGTTTAAATTAAAATTTCCAATCTCTTCAAACAATTCAATCTTTTATTTTTCCTCAAATTATTATTTTATTTTACTAAATCTATTCTCTATGGATCGACCTTGGTCTTACCAGATTATTTTATTACTTCGACACTCTTATACTTAGGAGTAAAAGAATCACTTTTTAAGCGTGTCAAGTTTTTGGCGCCGTTGTCGGGGAGTATAATTTTGTAGATATAATAATAATTTTTCTTTATTTTTTTAATTTTTTTCACTTGTCTTTTGTATTTCCTTTCTTTTTTGTTGTATTTTCTTTATTTTTTTCTTTTTTCTTTTCTCTTTTTGTCATTTTTATTTTTACTTTTTATTTGTTCCTTACTTGTTTATTATTTTCTTTTTGTAAGTATTGTATTTACATTTTTAAATTTTAGCATATAGTCTACATTTAGGTTGCATGAAACACTGGTCCCAATCATCTAGCGGTAGATTAAATAGAGAGTCTCCATCACATTCATCGTCTGTCAAAAGCCAAGAACCAAAATGAAAATCCACATGTCCGAGTTGGAAACCCAGTTGATCTGGAAAAAAACGAGTCTCAGCATGGCGATCTTAATAATCCTAGGACACTCAAACAATTTATGAATCCCGCTAGGACAGGATCACCATCTTGCATTATTTTTCCCCCAGATACAAGAGTGAGATTGTAAGAGGTCGGTCAGACGAGCTCGAGAGATAGGCAGGTCAGTCATACCCGACCACGTTATAAAATCTTTATTTTCCCTTATGCCCGTAGATGTAGGTTGGATCAATTCCGTTGAACCACGTTAAACCATCTGTTTTATCTGTGTGTTTTCCATCTTTTGCTAAGTTTGCATTTGGTCCCCAAACCAAATAAATTCACAGTTGGGGGAGGATTGTTTGAGGAATAAGTTTACCGATTTACCCCTCAAAAGAAAATCAATCGTCAACAGATTTAGAACACCACTGGACTTGGAAGTTAGAAAGACTTGGAACGAGAATTAGAAAGCCAGAAAGATTTCGAAATGGACAAATTTGAAAATTGGAATTGGAGATTTGGAATTGAAAACAAGTAGGAAAAAAACGTTTGTATTTTGGAATTGGAAATGGATTTGGAACACCAATGAATTTGAAAATGTATTTGAACAACGACAAACTTGGAATTGGAATTGGGAATGGATTTGAAATACCGCAAGATTTGGAACACCAATAAAACGAATGAACTCAAGAATGAAGACACTGGAATAGAGCCTCTCACAATTGAATGAATCGACGAACCTGAGGGTCCATCATCACATAAACCAAATGAAACAGTCGATCTGAGGGTCCCTCATCTCACGTACTGATAGATTTAGGACTCCATAAGATTTAGATTCGGTAAATGGATTTTGAACACTGATGAAGTTGGAAAGATTGGAAAACCATAGCACGCCATGTGGATTTCGATCGCCACTAGACTTGGAAAGCCAAAGGAGATTGGATTTTAGAATGCAAATGGAAAAACTTAGGGAATGATAGCAGAGATCAAGACATCTCACAACCAATCGAGGCATTGGAGGGCTTGAGGGCCTATCAAGCAATAATCGAAACACAACACATCCATTTAGTTCGACAATGCCTGAAAAATTAGGTAAGTAAAAATTCATGTATGACTTTGATAGACTTGTCATTGTCACACATTGCACAAGCCTACCAAAGGGGGTGACTGTAGATACTGTATTTTTATTCATAGCCGAATGATGAGTCTCTTACGAGGACACCCTTTGAAAATTAGGAAATTATAAGGATGAATATGTCCGACTTATTTTCTCTCTAACTAGTAAATCTGGCCGGATATACCTTAAAAATCCTAAATCTGGCCGGACATGAAATAGATGTCAGAGAATAAGCAGATTTTTCAGTTACTGAAGTTAAGGGATCTGATTATGTCTGGCCGGTCATACAATTCAAATTTAATAATCGGGAGGACACGTATCGAGTTGTTAGTACTGTGCAAAATTTAAACAGCTAGAATCACGGGCTTGATTACGTCCGATCGGAGATAATATGATTCACACTCGAGATACAACTCCATGGACCCTTGGGAGATGACCATATCGTTATGAATATGTCTAAAATACATGTTTATTATATTTCTATTTACATATGTATGTTTTTGCGTTTCTGAACAATGTAGTACATCCGGCTAGACTTCTAATAAGTCTGGCCGGACAATGAGGTTGAATGTTATATCCGGGAGACTTTAAGCCATGTTCAGCCAGGCCTCTCTGAGGCAAGGCTCACTCAATACACACTTTAGCCTATTTTAGCTCTTCAATTACTATTATAATATTTTATTTCCTCAAATAAACTTCATTTGTTTATCGCCTTTTTGTTTTGTGTTTACACCTTGTATGCTTTATAAATTGTATTAAGTTTTTTTGATAAGACATAGAGATACCTCATTTAAGCGTAAATATTATAGTGGCATCAGTGGTGACCATTTTGAACCCAAACAGATATAAGGTCAAACTTTATGAATGGTGAGTGCGGCCTTAAATCATTCCCAGTATTTCATATTGGGTGGCGACTCCATTAATTTCTGGTTAGTCCCCCCGTCGAACTATCCGTACTCTCTACAGGTTGCGATCCCAATAGTGTAGTGTTCGCCGATGTCATAGGCATAATAGTAATGTAGGAACCACTTTCCTAGCACAGCGGAAACTGCTTATATACCCAAGATCGGCCTTGAATATTTTTTCTACCATTCCGTTTGTCCAGCTGAATATAAACAACTCATTTACTAAAATATTTCTTCTATTTTTAGCAATATTTCTGCCCCCGAACAACGAATCATATTAGATCCATTTTGGACTCAAAAAATACGCCCAGTTCACTAACTAAACAGTCCCTAATTTATATCAACTCCAGCAGTGTTTCAAGTCTGATTTCTCCACCAAAAACAGCCCCACAACACTCTTAAAACACCCCTTAATGTTCCCTAATTTTCCTGGATTAAGACCAAATCAAACTGAGCCCCGAAACCACCCAACAAGTGATGGCAATGAGCAAATTTCTGCTCACTGTCGTATGAATAATAGAAGAATAGGATGATGATTTACATGCAATCTCCGAATGGCCTTCTATGTTATATCTCACAATAAAAAAAATACTAGTGTGGGCTAGACTCACAAGAAATAAAATCCATAAACACTTTTAGAGATTGTACAAGTATATGTCACATACTCAAATCTTTTTATTTATCTTGTTCTTTTTTTTCTTCAAATTTTGAGAGATAACCTTAGAATAAGAAGGTGGCTAGGGTTTGAAAATCGCAATTAGTGTGAAAAGGAAAATAATTTTTCCTTTTTATACTTAGGGTTTAATTTTACAAAATAAAACAAAGCCCTTCCCCCTCCCCTTTGAGCAGTTTCGGCCAGCCCGCCCTAAAAAAATATGAAAAATTTGTAACATCAAATATTACTTTAATGACAATCTTAAGTTGCCATGTAAAAGGTTGTAACATCCAATTTAGTAATAATATATATAAAATTATTTATTACCAAATATATATTTATATAATAAATTATCAAAAAAAATTAATATTTACAACCTTTTAAATACAATAAATGATTATCTCATGATCATTTACTTAATAAAATAAAAACTTTATATTAAACATAATACAAAGTTACATGTGTGACAAAAATATATTATTAATCCAATTGATTATATATATGTGTGTGTGTGTGTGTTTGTTTGTGTGTGAGTATATAATTGGACTATCCAATTATATATAATTTGCTACAGTATATTGTGCTAGCACGAGGACCAAATGGATTTACGGTTCCGAGTTCCAATAATCTCAGAACATTAATTAAACTTTGAATTAAATATTCTGATTATTAACTTCAGGTTATTCCACCAAAAACCCAAAGTTACACTGTCGTTTCTGTAGATATAATCGAACTACTTCGATGTCCATCGATATAGTCATTATATACGGATTGGCCCTTCACGAGTATCTCATAATTAGAGCTAGGTCATAATATCTGTTATACCCCTCTAATTATTTTTACCTTAAGTACTATTGATTCTCTAATGAACGATTTATTCATAACCATTTTGAATGTTAATCTTTTTATTCATAGTAGAAAGACTTAAGCGCTCAAATTATTCAAGTAGAATCAACCCTTAAGGGATATACTCATCTGCTTCTCGCAAGAAGGATTGAACTCCAAATCTATATAAAATTTCCCTAGCTACACACCAAACCATGTCCCCAAAGTACGTAGATATTGGTCAGGATTGCTACACCAACCTCACCTTTGTAAATCAAAGGACATAGCCTGCCATGCAAGGGTTCATAGTACACTCAGGATTCAGAACAATCCATATATGACCATCTAATAGATTGAAATGAATTTATTTATTTAACAGATATTATAAGAAACTCATTTCTATCTGGGTCTAGTACTACATGATCACATCATATTAGGTGCCTTTATTCTCATGTCACCACATGGATGATCCCGGATCAAGGTCGCTATACAATTATAGAATGGACCGCAGCTATAGATAAACCACAAACAAAGTACCTGCTTTGTTTGCTCTCTCTGGACTATTTTAGATTACTAATTTCAGACTTAAATCCTCTTTTGTATGACACCCATACACTAAGTCTGAAGGCACATTAGTAATAAAATATAAATAAGACAATTTATAATATGCGATATAAAACAAACACTTTGATAAATGAATAATGCTTGATAAATGAATAATGCATCTTATTATTTTATAACATATAATTTCGTTTATATTACATGAAGCTCTAGGGCAGATATCCCAACAATCTCACACTTGCACTAGAGAAAATATGACGTGTCATGTAATCCTACACTATCTAGATGACCTTCAAACACTTTAGCCGATAAGGTCTTTATAAACGAATCAGCCAGATTCTTTACAGATGCAATCTTTGTCACAGAAACGTCTCATCTCTGCACTATCTCCCTAATAAGATGATATTTTCTCTCTACATATTTTCCCCTCTTATGGCTTCTTGGTTCTTTGGAAATCGCCATTGCATCAATATTATCGCAATAAAGTGTGAGAAGTTTATCCATATCTGGAACAACTTCTAGATCTCCCAAGAATTTTTGGAGCGAGACTGTTTCCTTAGCTGCTACATACTCAGCCTCCATAGTGGAGTCAGCAATACAAGATTGCTTTATGCTTCTCCACACAATGGTCTCACCATCTAGGGTAAACACTGATCCAGATGTTGATTTCCTAGAATCGACATCTGTCTAAAAATGAAAGTCTGTATATCCCCTGAGGATCATATCCTCACCAGAATATACAAGCATATAATTTATAGTTCTTTTAAGATACTTGAGAATATGTTTCACAACCACCCAATGATCCAATCATGGGTTAGATTGAAACCTACTAACTACTCCCACTGCAAAGTAGATGTCTGGTCTCCTGTATAACATAGCATACATGAAACTACCAACTGCTAGGCATATGAGATATTCTCATTTCCTTAACTTCTTGAGGTGTCTTAGGAGATTATTCTTCCGATAAATAAATTCCATGTCGACAAGGCAAATTGCCTTTCTTAGAATTCTACATCCCAAATCTCATAAGGATCTTGTTGATATATGATGCTTGAGATATAGCTAACAGTCGTCTCTTGCGAACCTGAAGAATCTGGATCCCAAGTGTATAATTGGCCTCTCCCAAATCTTCTTTTGGATTTTGTTAGCTAGCTAAATTTTAATGTCCGATAATATTTTTATATAATTCCCTATGAGTAAAATATCATCGACGTACAACACGAGAAAAACCACATTTCTGTCAATGACACGCTTGTATACACAAGGCTCACCGAATTTCTGCTCAAAATCATAAGACTTGATCGTGGTATCAAATCTTATGTTCCAAGATCGAGATGTTTGCTTGAGTCCATAAATGGACCTTTGCAGCTTGCAAACCTTTTTCTCTTGACCTTGGGCTATGAACCCCTCTTGTTGTATCATATAGATACACTCATCAAGATTTCCATTCAAGAATACAGTCTTGACGTCCATCTACCAAATCTCATAGTCATACTATGATGCAATAGACAGAAGACTGTGGATGGATTTGAGCGTTGCTACTAGCGAGAAAGACTCCTATAGTCAACTCCCTCTTTCTGGGTATAAACCATTGGCCACTAGTCTAGCATTGAAAGTGTGTACCTTATCATATGCTCCCCTCTTTCTCTTATAGATCCACTTGCAACCTATGGGTTTTAAAACATTAATTTGGTCTACAAGTTCCCAGACTGAACTAGGTAGTGAACTATAACTAAACATAGTAGTGTCCGATTTCTCCTTTTTTGCAAGACCATTTTATTGTGGTGTTCTGGGTTCTGTGAGCTGGGATACTATCTCGTGCTCAACTAAGAATTCCTCGAAATCTCTGTCAAGGTATTCTCCTCCACGGTCAAATCGTAGAGTTTTGATTGTCTTACCTAATTAGTTCTCAACCTCAGCACGATACTTTTTGAATTTTCAAAAGTATCTAGTGAATGTGATGAAGTATTCATAACCACATCAAGCTCTTACTTTCATCGGTTCATAAAAGTCCGAATGTATTAGCATAAGTGGTTGATTGGCTCTTATACATTTTCCAGTAAAAAGGTCTCTTGGTCATCTTTCCTTCTAGACAGGACTCGCAGACTGGTAAAGTTCCAAGCTCTAACTAGTTCAAAGCTCTGTTCTTTATCAACCTATCTATCCGGTCGGCTAATATGACCATGTCTAAGATTCCACAGATATGTGTCATCGTGAGAAATCTTTGGCCGTTTTATTTTAGGTTTTTTAACCTTAAATATTTGATTATCGAGCAGTGAATTATATGTTAACGGCCTTAACACATATAAATTATTTACTGAGTTTCATGTGCATATAGTTAATCCATTTCTACCAATAATAACCAAATTATTATTAAAAGAAATGGAAAAACCATCATCCAAAAGTATGGAAACAGAATCAAATTCCTACGAAAACTAGGAATAAATAATACATTGTTCAAATTTAAATAACTATTATTGGAAAAATTAAATTGGAAACTCTCACTGCGCTTGCTGAAATGGCATCTCCTATCTCGTAGCTGAATCAAGTAGCTGCAAAGAAGAACAAACATAGTTAGTGGCTCCAGAATCAACAATCCATGCAGACTTATCATCCTCTACTAATAGAGATTCGATAACAAGTAAATCATATTTACTTATAGCCTTCTTTTTTTTTCAGCTCAGCAAGGTATTTAGGACAGTTCCTTTTCCAATGCCCATCCTTGTTGCATGGGAAACACTTTCCTTTGAGCTTAGCATCATTGAGGCCTTTCTTATATTTATTCATTGGCATTGCCTTAGCCTTCCCAATGTATTTCTTCTTGTTTTTAGTAGATTTAGAAGATTCAGTAATATTTTCCTCTCCACTGGGCTTACGAGGATCCATCAGCATGGACTCGTAATAGGTGAGCTCATTTAGCAATTGAGTGAAAGTAAAAGACAACTTATTCATAGCATAGTTTCTTTTAAACTGCAGGAAAATCTTCGGAAGAGTTTCCATAATTATGGTCACCTGGATACGCTCGTCAATACGAGATCAATGAGTTCCAGTCGTATTGAGATAGTTCATCATTCTTAATACATGCTCTTGAACTGATGTCACTTCCTTCATCCTAGCGGTCATCGTTGAGACCATGGCCTCATGATTCTTCCGCTCCGAATGCTACCTGAACATACCATGCAATGACTCCATCATCAAAGATGTTGTAGCCATAGGCTCATGCATTGCAGCAAGAACCTTGGACATCCCTGCTAGCTAGTAGCACTAGGCTTTCTCATTAGCCGCAACTCATTTCTGGTAGGCATCGCGCATAACTTGACCAAAGTTTCTGACTGGCTCGGGAGGACACTCATTCGTCAGGAGAAACTTAAGGTCTTCACAGACTAGAATGCCGTTCACTTTAGTTTTCCATTTTATATAATTTTCTCTATTCATTTATCGTTAGAGAGAATAAAAATTATTAGAGAAACCATGGCTGAAATAAAATAAAGTAAACGTGCATTTAAAATTCATTCATTGTATATTAAGATTATCAAATATTTTGGCATTAAATTAAACATTATGCATGAACTATGTATAATTAAATAGAAACCTGAGAGAATTACTATGCCATATAAACCTATCATTGTAATATCCCCCTCTCAGAGATGCTACGGGTAGGCGAAAAGTTACCCTATCACCCTCAGCCTCTAACTAACTGATTGACTGACTGAACTCTACCGCTTTTCTTGTTATTTGATAATCACATGTAATAAGGCACTAGATTTTTCAATAGTTTGGGTTCTAAAGGTTTCAACAGACCTTGTCTCTTTAATTTCTCAAACACCTTTAATGGAGGTCTGTCAAGGTTTGAAAATGATCTATATTTGATAGCAGTTATTTCAACGTGGTTGGGATTTATTCCAGTAGGCCCTTCAACGGTCTTCCTATTCTGGTCGTAAAATTTTATGTTTTCAGCCTCTTCCTCTTTGATGACCATCATTGTCTCTTTCAGCTATTGAAAATCAGCTATCATAGAGGTCATCATCCTCAATTTTTTGTAGATGGAAGGCTTGGTTCCCTTGATGATCATCTGAAATTGGTCATTCTCAGAAGGCCGTGTTTGCATATTAAAAAACTGGCTTCTCCAACAATCAACATACTCTTTGAAGTTCTCTCTCGGCTTCTGTTTAGTGTTTTCCAAGCTGCAGAGCGTCAAGTCAGTCTCCATATATGTGACGTAGTGATTCAATAATACTTCCGCCAACACCCTCCAGTTATATTGATTCAAAAATCCTTCATCATTTTTCCAAACCGTGGAACCCGACCACCAGTGCCCCTTTCCTGTGGCATCCTGAATATTTTATGCACTTGGTGTTGGGATAGGCCAGTAGAACTCATCAATTACACATACTGACAGAGATGTACTTTTGGGTCTCCATTTCCGTTGAACTTTATCATTTTTAGTATTTTGAACTCAAAAGCGAGTTGTTCTTCAAAAGCCAATGTACTATTATCAATGAGGTCTTCATGCTTCCCCTTCATTTTTGGGCTACTGTCTCCATTTGCTTATTCAATTTTTGGAGCTCAGCCTCGGTTTGAGGTATAGCTATTTTGCCTACGGAATATTCGGCCATGTGGTCATCAAAAGTAGGGATTTCTTTAGCTATTATGTTTATAGGCTCCTCTTGCCTCATTTTACTGGTTCTAGCTCCCGCGGTCTAAACTACTTTTAAGTTGGCAATAACATCGGTTAAAGCCTGCAACTGTTCAACCATTTTAGTTACATTTGTCTCCATTTGGTCTACACATGAACTGTCACTGCTTGTCATTTCAGTGTTTTTTAACTGTATCTTTACTAGTCTGCCTTGATCTCTTAACCTAAAGGGCTGCTATGATAGTTGTATCATAAAGTGATATCGTGATGCGTGTATGCATGCAAAGAATGAAATGAATGGTGTGATCAAACATCATCATATACCCTTCCAATCTTATTCCTCCCACACATATGGTAAGTCCATATCTGCCCTAGGTTTGGCTTAATTTATGCACCAACGGGGGATACATAAACCCATTCTCTCTTACGCTACAAGGTAACTTTGGCTACTTCGGTTCCATTCCGTCGCTAAAAGATAAAGACCACCCATTTATAAAAATGACTAATCCTAATATGTGGATCGTACCATTGTCTAAAAACCACAAATTAGAGCTTTAATAATCTTGGTTATTTTTGGAATGGGCTTAGAAATGTTTAGGAATGTCCAAATGGGCAAAAATAATGCGTACCATTTCTAGATGAAAGCTAGTATGGGTGTCGGACTCATGTTTCAAAATTTTTGGATTATAATCAAACATTTCAAGCCCAATGAGGTTTTTCATACATGGTGGCCTGTTGTCATTCAAAGCTTTCAACCCACTTATCATGAAATGCAAAGTTATCCTAGTTGAAAAGGCCCAATAAGTTTTACATCTCATGGAAAAAGGTTCAAACAACTTTGAATGACTGGGGCCCCCAAAAAAGGCATAAGAGAAGCTTCTATAGGATAACATCTATGGGCTTTCATATGAGCTTAAGAAGGAAAAGCTTAGGCTCTTATCGGTGAAGGGTTGCCAACGACTAGGTCTCCCCACTCAAGGGTCCAATCGACCAAGTGAATGTACCAAAATACCCAAGGGTACGTGCCAATAAGTGATGGTTATCATCACATACTAATCCACCGCACTGAGTGAAAGAGATTTCTCAATATGTAATGCCAACGAGGCTAAAAAATGAATATACAAGATGAAGATATGCTTCTCCTCAATCTCGCCATAAATACTACAAGGTACTTTTTCGGGGCCATTCTCTATCCCCAGGTACTTTAGAGTGAAGTGGGGTTTATCGCTATGCCTATGACATCGACGACCACTAGAAAATTGGGCTCGTAACCCATAGAGAGTATTAATAGTCCCACAGGGGGGACTAACCAGAGAATAATGAAGTTGCCACCTGGTATGAAACACTGGGAATGATTTAAGGCTGCACTACACCCCTCGCAATGTCAGAATTGTCCCTTACTAATGCCAACATTTATGCTTAAAGTAAGCATTCCCATGTCTTATAATGCAAGAACACACAAAAATAATTTAAAGACATACAAAGAGTAAACATGAATTATAAAACAATAAATAAAATAAATATCCATAAGTTATTATAACATTGATAAAACAATAATGAAATAAATCTAGGCAAGCATCACATCCTGGCCTCGGAGAAGCCAGCCGAACATGGCCATGGTAGGTCAGACATAATGTTAAACTTTCTGGCGGACATGCTAGAAGTTTTGACGAACATAATGAACAACTCTGGAGAACAGAATCAAAATAACAAAAGGTAAAAATGACATAATAAAAAATTAGTAAAAGTAATTCCAGTAATGAGATAGTAATGATTCCAATAAAGATAAAACAACTAGTAAATACGGTGGGCATGGCCTTAGATAGGCCTGGTCGAGTATAGTTATGCATGTCCGACCGAGCTTGGTTAAAGTCAGACCGAATATATTACGTAGTCCAGAAATGTAGAAACATGCATTTATAAATACAGATACAATGAAAAAGTATTTTGGAGACATTCATAATGAAATGACCATCCTCAGTGGTACGTGACATTGTATTCCAAGTGCGAACAATATTACCATCCATTCAAAATCGGATATGGAACTTGTGTCCAGGTTTCCATCCTATATACTGCGGGGTCACAAGGCCGGATATAATATGTATGGCCAGACTTTTAATGGGTCAGACCGGACATGACTTGTAAGTCAAAACATTTGGAGTACAGAGTCATGCATAAAATAATAAATAAATAAAAGAAAGCAGTAACATGCATGCTAATATTAACGAGATAAATATACAAGATCCGCATAACATGGTCATATATAAATTTAAATCACATAAGCATGCATTACATAAAGCAATAGACATGGCCTGACATGCTTATAGGAGGCTGGAGGTGTTAATGTCATGTTCGGTCTAAGATACTCAATCAAAGCAGAATCTCAAATATATATAAATATTAAGGAAGGTACCATCATGTCGTACATTTGGGTCATAGGGTCAGAGTTTCTCCATTGTAGCCCTGCTAGGGGATGCCGTAGCAAGAGATCTGGGAACCTTCGAGGTCAGCATATTGGACGGCAAGGGTATAGATATGGTTGTTGTTGGTTCAACTCTTTAAGAATTTCATCGGTAAGAGCACCGAGACCGTGGTCAGGTTATCTTTGACAATTCTATAAAGATGCCACGAGGCATTTAATTTGGATGATTGGCCACATCACGACCTTGCAGAGGTGAAGATCGATAATTATTGGTCTGATCGGGATACGTTTTTCAAAATGGGCCAGCCCATTTGTTTGCTCGGGCACCGATTTTTGGATCAGTTGGAAAGATTGTTCCGGTTGCATGATTTAGTGGGAGTGGCATTTTTAGATTAAAAACATAAACTAGATCATGGATTTTTAATCTAAAAATTGTTGGAAATAATTACCAAGCCCCAAGATCAACAAGAACAAGAAAAATATATAAATACATGAATGAATTAATTGAAGTATGGCGGAATCATACTCACAATACTTGAAAATGGATGCTAAGATGATGCGAAATTCCTCCCTTGTGCAGTGAAGCTCTCGGCCAAGAAGAAAAGAGGGACTCCAAGTCGAGTTTGATCCTTCCAAGCTCAAGGATTAGTTTCCCATATCACCTATGTATGATCCCTGTGAAGGTGCTAGCCTTTGTTGTGATTTTGAATGCACAACTTCTTCAAATCTTGCCACAAAAATTGAAGAAATGGAGAGCCCAAAACTGCATGTAGTTTCGGCAATGTGAGAGAGAGAGGAGTTTAATGATTTTTGTTACAAAAAATCAATTTATATTTATGCCATAATATTTATTAAATTAATAATAAACTTATGACACAAATCATGCAATGGCTTAGAGTGTCAAACACTCAAACTCCATGCAAAACCATTGAGTGTATTGTACACTATCACCATGCAATGTATTAACAATTAAATAATGCATAAAATGACATGTGTCATGTGGGCCCCACACGTTTCCAAATGAAAGTGGGCCCACGTGCACTCACGCGTTCGGGTTCGATATTTCTGAAATACCGAACTTACGTCGCGACGTTAATTAAATCGAATTTAAATAAATAATTGCGCCTAGCGAAATTATTATTTACGTCGCTAACGAATTAATTCTAAATTAACTCGTTTGCCCGAATTAAAATCTAATTTTAATTTCGCGTCGAAATCGAATTTCGATTATTATATCGAATATAATAATTTTACGTTTAATTCCAAATTAATCGTTCTCTCTCTATGTATAGTACTTTATTCAAGATAAAGTCTCTCCGTAATTAATCCAAGATTAATCGAGTTTGAATCATACGTCATTGGTGAATCTTCGGGAAGCGACCCAAGAGATCTCTGGATATGTTGGCAGTAAATACGGCCGTCAGATTATCTGAATACGTACGTACCAAGTACTAAGTTTTTACCGATTTACAAGACAAGGTTAGCCTCTAGCAAAACGCCATGCCTACCCAATTCTCCAGAAATATTCTTATTGGAATATAAGATCTATAACAGGCGTAGTATACCGTAGTATAGTGTATATCGAACCAGTATCGGATGATCACATGTAAGGCCTGGGGCTGGAGATGTGTCTGCCCCGTACGATACACATATCGGACATCAAGCAACCAGTCTCTTTGAATCGGATAATCCTGACCTAGTCATATTATCCCGATGGTTGCAACCATTATAGAGTACTAGTTCTGTATCCCTCGCGATCATCATCTCCATATGTCTGAAGTGATACTTCCATCTTGACATCACACCCAATACACTACGATTCTCGATAAACCCAGAAGAGGTGTACACAGAACCCGTTAAAGCCCTGGACCACCAAAACTAAAGTTTACCGATTGTCGAAAGTACTAGCGATGCAAGTCTCAGGTTAAGATCATATGCACCTACCCTGAAGCGGACTCCCATAGACACGCAGACATACTACCAATGGGATTCCGCGGGGTCTATCCAGAGCGAAGCTGTTTTCCGTACCATCGGTAAAACACAACCTCCTACCGCACTTGCATAAGTATCCTATACTTAAATATATGAGAACTATGCCGTTGTGCCCTCACAACATGCACAAGTGCAGTACTAGTCTATTCCGCATTATCGATGTCCAATCTCGATAATACTACGACTAGGGATATTTAATGATTAAACCTTTATGGATTGATACCGTCTCATATCATCACAATCCGGAACTAATCATAGGGACTCTTACCATTTATATCAAAGTAAATAAATTACAAAACGGTAAAAGGCAATTTCATTACTACTACATAGTTAATTTTGTACAATAATACAATATCATTTACAAAATAGTGACGCTATGGGTCATAACTGTCTAACAATCTCCCACTTGGCCTATAGCCAGTCACTCAAGTATCTAATACCTGAACTATGTATGTGTCGCTCAAACTTTTCCCGAGGAATTATTTTCGTCATGGATCTGCAATGTTGTCCTCTGATGCGATCTTTTCGATCTTCACATCGCCACGATGTATGATCTCTCGAATCAGATGGAATCGTCAAAGACATGTTTGGATCGTTGATGAGACCTTGGTTCCTTAGCCTGCGCTATGGCCCCGCTATTGTCACAAACAATAAATGGGCTCAGCTGCTAATGGAACTACTCCTAATCCAACTAGGAATTTTCGGATCCAAACCGCTTCCTTTGCTGCTCTGCTGCTGCAATGTACTCCGCTTCAGTTGTTGAATCGGCAACAGTATCTTGCTTGGAAGATTTCCAGCTTACTGCTCCGTTATTCAAGCAAAATATGTACCCGGTTTGCGACTTGAAGTCGTCTCTGTCGGTTTGGAAACTTGCATCGGTATACCCAGATACCTCAAGTTCTCCATCTCCATAGATTAAGAAAACATCCTTAGTTCTCTTAAGATACCTAAGGATACTCTTAACCGCCATCCAGTGATCCTTTCCTGGATCGGCCTGATATCGACTACACATGCTCAAAGCATAGGACACATCAGGTCGTGTACATATCATGGCATACATGATCGATCCAACTGCCGAGGCGAACGGAGTCCGACTCATGTTGTCTCTCTCATCTTGTGTTTTAGGACACATGTCCCTAGATAGATAGACGCCATGTGATGTTGGCAACAGTCCCCTCCCCTCTTGGACTGATCCATGTTGAATCTCTTCAACACTTTATCAATATATGTACTCTGGGAGAGTCCAAGTAGCCTTCTAGATCTATCCCTGTAGATCTTTATTCCTAGAATAAAAGCTGCTTCTCCCAGATCTTTCATGGAGAATTTCAATGAAAGCCAAGCTTTCACCGACGTTAACATGGGAATGTCATTGCCTATAAGCAATACATCGTCGACATAAAGGACAATAAAAGTCAGTGCACTCCCACTAACCTTCTTATATACACAAGGATCATCTACGTTTTGAATGAAATCATATTCTTTTATGACCTCATCAAAACGTTGGTTCCATGACCTCGATGCTTGCTTCAGTCCATAAATGGACCGATTTAACTTACAAACCTTGTTTGCAAGTCTTGGTGCGATAAAACCGTCAGGTTGTTGCATATAAACATCCTCCAACAGGTTTCCATTAAGGAAAGCGGTTTTAACATCCATCTGCCATATTTCGTAATCGTAATATGCAGCTATCGCAAGCATTATCCGAATGGATTTAATCATGGCAACGGGTGAGAAAGTTTCGTCATAATCAACTCCAAGTTGTTGACGATACCCCTTCGATACGAGCCTAGCTTTGTACGTTTGTACGTTGTCATCCATGTTGGTCTTCTTCTTGAAGACCCATTTGCATCCAATAGGCTTTACGCCTTCTGGTGCATCAACTAGTGTCCAAACTTGGTTGGTATACATGGAATCCATTTCGGCCTTCATGGCCTCTTGCCATAAAGTGGATTCGATACCTTGTATCGCTTCCTCATACGTAGCCGTTCAGTATCCTCAATAAGATTAATATCTACATGAGGTGAGATCAGGAATCCATACCTCTCAGGTATTACCCTGACTCTCTCCGACCTACGTAGTCCTTGTGTAATTGAAGATTGTGGTTCAGTCTCATCCTGGATGGACTGTTCATGTTCCGTTCTCGATTCATTGCCAGGAACAGTATCACTACGACTTTCATCGAGTTCTACTTTCCTCCCCCACTAAACACTGCATTTAGGAATTCCTTCTCAAGGAAAACCGCATGTAGAGCAACAAATACTTTGTTCTCTTGTGGGTAATAGAAGTAATATCCTTTGGTTTCCCTAGGATATCCAACAAATAGGCATTTATCTGATTTGGGTTCAAGTTTGGTACCTTCCAAACGTTTGACGTATGCCCAGCAACCCCAAATCTTCAGGAATGAGAAACCTGGTTTCTTTCCTTCCATATCTCATTGGGGTCTGTTCAACAGACTTGACGGAACCCTATTCAAATAAGAATTGCACTTTCTAATGCATGTCCAGAAGGATATAGGTAGCTCAGTGCGACTCATCATCGACCTTACCATGTCAAGCAAGGTACGGTTTCTCCGTTCAGACACACCATTTAATTGTGGTGTTCCAGGAGGAGTCCATTGTGAAAGAATACCATATTCTTTCAAGTAATCTTGAAACTCATTACTTAAGTATTCGCCACCACGGTCCGACGTAATGTCTTAATACTCTTGCCTGTTTGTTTTTCAACTTCGCGTCGAAACTCTTTGAATTTCTCAAAAGTTTCCGACTTGTGCATCATTAGATACACATAACCATAACGCGATGCATCATCCGTAAAGGTTACGAAGTATCGATATCCACCTCTAGCCTGGCTAGACATGGGCCACAAACGTCACTATGAACGAGGGCTAACAGTTCAGTGGCGCGTTCACATTTACCACTAAAAGGTGATTTAGGCATTTTACCTAATAAACAAGATTCGCAGACGTCATATGAATTTGGATCAAATCCGTCCAAGTACCCACTCTTCGAAAGTGTGGATATGCGAGTCTTGTTGATGTGTCCCAGACGACAATGCCACAAATAAGTTTCTTCCTTTGGATTACTCATTTTGAGCCTTTTGTTTGTTATTTTACGTTTTGGAGATTTATTTATATTCAAAATATAAAGACCATTATTTGCATCGGCAGTGCAATTTCTGCATCATCTTTATATAAATAACACCTGGTGTTTTTAAAATACAAAAGTGTACCCATACTGGGTTAACAAAGATACAGAAATAATATTCCTAGTTAAACTAGGAACAAAATAACAGTCATTTAGTTTAAGTACATGCCCCGAGGGCAGTTCCAAAACAAAAGTGCCTACGGCCAAAACAGCAACAGAAGTTCCATTTCCAACTCGTAGATCTACCTCCCCCCCGAAGCCAGTCTCCTGCTATCATGCAGATCCTGCACATCAGTACAAATATGAGAACCACAGCCAGAATCAAAATCCAATTTTTATTAAGACTAGAAGTAGTCATATTTATCGCAATAACAAACATACCTGAGGCCGGTGCCTTGCCCGCCTGTATGTCCTCCTTGTGTCCCTTGTTCATGCGGCAGTCACGCTCCAGCTTTCACCTTTCTTGCCGCATTTCAGAAAACATCTTGAGACTTGTCCCTTGGCTTCCCAGAAGCCTTTGTTGACTTGGCCTTGCCTTTTTTCTATGCTTTTTCTTCTTAACACCCCCAGTTGCCTTGAGCCCAGCTTTCGGCGTTTGAGATGTTGATGCAAAGTGCGCCTCGTGCTTATTGCCTTTTAGAAGCTCTTTCTCTGACTCCTTGAGAATCGATATAACTCTCCAAGAGTATCATCCGAATTCATCAATTGTAGTTGATGACAATCTGTTTCCAAGTATCGGGTAGTGACTGTAGAAGTACATCTATAGACAGCTCAGCCTCCAAGACTATACCCATATTAGCCAATTCATCAATATCGGCTATCATTTGAGTCCCATGGACCTCAACAGAACTACCATCAGTCATACGGGAGCGAAAGATTTTCTTCACTAACTCGTAACTCGTACCTCGCCATCCGCTTATTAGTGCGGTGAAGATCTTGCAATCTTGTCATCATATTATAAAGATCCAAGTCCCTATTCTGGCGGCGAAAGTGTTGAGTCATTGAAGCAAGCATGATCGACTGAGCCGTGTCACAATCATCACTGTGAGTTTTCCATAACTCCAGCTCAAGTGGCTCAGTGGGCTTAGGCCCGAGAGGTTTTTGTATCGTATACAGTATCCTCTCCGCCCCAAGGACTATCCTTAGGTTCATTTCCCACCCAGTCGGCGAAGTTGGTGCCCTTGAACACATTATCACCCATGATTATGTCACATACATTTCCTTTGTTTGCCATCTTAACTACGATAATCTAATTATCTAGTTAACGATATGTGGGTACAGTCAAACTGTTATAAAAAAAAATAACATTGTATTAATCCAACTAATGTGTAAATATTGACGAAATAAGTTGTGTAAGCGCGTAAAGCTAAGTATCTGAACGATAATTGCAAATTCAATACTAGCCTCCCACTAATTTCTGCAAGTCTCTAACCCTCTGTTGAGTACTCGGGAAATCCAATTTCCTAGTGGGCTAGGATCCCGTTAAATAACACACAACCTTGACTTTGGCCAACAAATTGTATGATATTTAACTAGGTAGATCTCGAAGATCAATTGGATCCCATCCAATTCCTAGATCCGGTAGGTGGACATCTAAGTCCGAAACATATACATATGTCAATGCATCCAATACATTTTCTTAACCATTTCCTCTGAATCAACTAAGCCTTGGCTTTGGCACAACAAACCTAATGATTCCAGTTAAGCGGGACCCATTGACGAGGAAAGTTTCGTAATCAATGTCGATGGACAAGAAGTGATCTTGACTTTGGCCAACAAATCACAACTTGGACAGGACACCGATGTGGAACAAAACTCTCATGATTCAAACACATCCTCAATTGACAAAGGTCTTGACTTTGGCCAACAAACCAATGCCAATTTCGGATCTTGAGAAAGAATCATTCAACGGAAGGAAAATCGCTTAATATTGTTTGAGGGATTTTTCGCGTAATTGGCAACCAATTAATTTATCTTTGTTAGGTCTCATCATCATACACCCTTAAGCATGCTTCTAAAACATCATAAAGCGCGTAAAGTAAAGTAATAGCGATATACGGATGGATATGAACAACAACTTGTTCCTAGAACAAATCACTCCCTTTCCTCTCCCCGCTAGCTCTATTCTACTCTTACCCAATTACATAATACAATAAGAGAAACCTCATTTACATTGAGGGGAATTAGGTGAGAAGAGAATACAAAGAGACAATAAGAGAAAGGCTGGACACGCAGGTCCAATTTATAAATTCTAAATCTACAATAATTTCTAAAATTACCCTTCCTTTCTAATATCCATCTGATATACACTATTCATACATCACATCCACATTCATTCATTCAAGGCATGTTATACAACCAATCAAATCCAATTAATTAGTCTTTAATTTGGTGACAATACAATGTTCAAACAATTGTTTGCATTTGCGCGAGTCCAACTGAATTTGAGAATAAATACTTATAGTATGAATTCACGAATTATATCGAACTACTCGTTAAATCCAATTTAAGTCGTATTCAATACTAATCCTATTATTTAATTCTAAATTAAATATTTACACTTTTATTGTGCTTTTATAACTTAGATTCCAAATCTAATACAATCGGGTCTCATAGCCCAACTAACATCTAATGTCCGTTTAATTAAAGTCCGATGGGCTTTCAATTGATTTCTTTAGGCTTGGGTTTTGGTCAATGTATGGGTCAAACCCAATTACCAAGCCCAATAAGGAATCACCCTCATATGCCATAAAATCAATATCAAGCCCATAAGGCCCAATTAAGCATAAAAGCCCATCTATTACATTTGGGCTTAAATGGTGTGATTTAGGCCCATTTTGGATCCTATCCAAATGGTCCAAATCTACTTGGCCAATCAAGCCCATTATGTCCAAATATAATAGTTTTAGGCCCAATTCAAAATTAAGCCCAACTAACCAAATTTTAAAATTCCAAATTTTATAACTTAATTAATTAAAGTGTATTATCATGATTAATCCTTTAAATCAATATTCCCAAAATATCAAATTAATCCATTAATCATATTTTTATCTTAAATATATGTCCAACATTATTTAATCAAAAAATCAAGTCCCTAATCCTCCATCAAGCATTCGGCCAAGGTGATTAAAATGGTTCCGATTTCGTTTTCAATCCAATCGAGTTACAAATCATCATTCCATATTGTTTCAAGTCATCTAATGTATTAAAATTAAAAAATCATCTAGACCATATGCTTGCATGTATTCGGCCAAGCCTCATTTGGGTTGGAAAAATTAATCCAATTTATTTTCCATGAAATTGATGATGTATAATCTAAATCACATACATCTAAGCATATTTAATCAAGCAAACTCATCAAATCATGCTTCATACAATTTTCCCCAAATAACATCCTAATATATTTGCATGCTCTTTAAGCTCTGATACCATTGTTGGAAATAATTACCAAGCCCCAAGATCAACAAGAACAAGCAAAATATATAAATACATGAATGAATTAATTGAAGTATGGCGGAATCATACTCACAATACTTGAAAATGGATGCTAAGATGATGCGAAATTCCTCCCTTATGCAGTGAAGCTCTCCCAAGAAGAAAAGAGGGACTCCAAGTCGAGTTTGATCCTTCCAAGCTCAAGGATTAGTTTCCCATATCACCTATGTATGATCCCTTGAAGGTGCTAGCCTTTGTTGTGATTTTGAATGCACAACTTCTTCAAATCTTGCCACAAAAATTGAAGAAATGGAGACCCAAAACTGCATGTAGTTTCGGCAATGTGAGAGAGAAGGAGTTTAATGATTTTTGTTACAAAACAATTTATATTTATGCCATAATATTTTAAATTAATAATAAACTTATGACACAAATCATGCAATGGCTTAGAGTGTCAAACACTCAAACTCCATGCAAAACCATTGAGTGTATTGTACACTATCACCATGCAATGTATTAACAATTAAATAATGCATAAAATGACATGTGTCATGTGGGCCCCACACGTTTCCAAATGAAAGTGGGCCCACGTGCACTCACGCGTTTGGGTTCGATATTTCCGAAATACCGAACTTACGTCGCGACGTTAATTAAATCAAATTTAAATAAATAATTGCGCCTAGCGAAATTATTATTTACGTCGCTAACGAATTAATTCTAAATTAACTCGTTTGCCCGAATTAAAATCTAATTTTAATTTCGCGTCGAAATCGAATTTCGATTATTATATCGAATATAATAATTTTACGTTTAATTCCAAATTAATCGTTCTCTCTCTATGTATAGTACTTTATCCAAGATAAAGTCTCTCCGTAATTAATCCAAGATTAATCGAGTTTGAATCATACGTCATTGGTGAATCTTCGGGAAGCGACCCAAGAGATCTCTGGATATGTTGGCAGTAAATACGGCCGTCAGATTATCTGAATACGTACGTACCAAGTACTACGTTTTTACCGATTTACAAGACAAGGTTAGCCTCTAGCAAAACGCCATGCCTACCCAATTCTCCAGAAATATTCTTATTGGAATATAAGATCTATAACAGGCGTAGTATACCGTAGTATAGTGTATATTGAACCAGTATCGGATGATCACATGTAAGGCCTGGGGCTGGAGATGTGTCTGCCCCGTACGATACACATATCGGACATCAAGCAACCAGTCTCTTTGAATCAGATAATCCTGACCTAGTCATATTATCCCGATGGTTGCAACCATTATAGAGTACTAGTTCTGTATCCCTCGCGATCATCATCTCCATATGTCTGAAGTGATACTTCCATCTTGACATCACACCCAATACACTACGATTCTCGATAAACCCAGAAGAGGTGTACACAGAACCCGTTAAAGCCCTGGACCACCAAAACTAAAGTTTACCGATTGTCGTAAGTACTAGCGATGCAAGTCTCAGGTTAAGATCATATGCACCTACCCTGAAGCGGACTCCCATAGACACGCAGACATACTACCAATGGGATTCCGCGGGGTCTATCCAGAGCGAAGCTGTTTTACGTACCATCGGTAAAACACAACCTCCTACCGCACTTGCATAAGTATCTTATACTTAAATATATGAGAACTATGCCGTTGTGCCCTCACAACATGCACAAGTGCAGTACTAGTCTATTCCGCATTATCGATGTCCAATCTCGATAATACTACGACTAGGGATATTTAATGATTAAACCTTTATGGATTGATACCGTCTCATATCATCACAATCCGGAACTAATCATAGGGACTCTTACCATTTATATCAAAGTAAATAAATTACAAAACGGTAAAAGGCAATTTCATTACTACATAGTTAATTTTGTACATAATACAATATCATTACAAATAGTGACGCTATGGGTCATAACTGTCTAACAAAAATGCCCCCCCACTAAATAATGCAATACTGTAATCCCCAAACAGAATACAAAGATTTAATAATTAAATTAAATACAAATAGTGAAAAGTGGATCCCATGAATATATTTCAGCTCACAGCAGAGGCACGGTCTCGCCTACGTATATTCATCAGGTAGAAACACATTTGTCAATCACTCACCAGTGACTCATGGGTTTCCGGTCCTGGTCGTTTCTCGTTGTCGCTGCTAAGGCAGGCCCACAAGGAGACGTACCAAAGTTAAACTCGTCAATGATAAACTCAAGTTACTTGCGTAACCCTGACAGCTAGGGCACGTTTAGGATTCCGCTTTCGCTTGAATTTATCTAGTATCTGATATACATCCGGTATAAATAAATCTCTATCGGCTACACCCTCACAGCAGAGGCACGGTCTCGGATGTAGTCACGGAGAAATATTTATAAACCGTATTGACAAGACATACCACATAACATGCATCAAATACATAATTACATTTAAAACCTTATTGATTAGGAATTTTCCGCTAAGTGTCATACACCCTAAATCTAATCAAATTAGATTATAACATGCATGTATAAGTTAAGAAAACATGGTTAAACATTGAATCAAACAAGCTAATCATTTTAGGGGGCCTAGAATCAGAATCGCTCTGATACCATTTTGTAGGGGTTTTATTGCGGATATCCGGTAACGCAGCGGAAACAGTGGAAAATCAAATTTTCCGATTTCAAAATTTTTTCTCGGATTAATAAAATAAACTTATTTATTTTATTATCCAATAATCAAATTATGAAATAAAACACTATAAATCAAATTTATGTGAATTTACTGAATTACCCCTAAACAAGTATTTTGTTTATTTTTACTCCGAAATTGTTCAAAATAATTTTGAATGATTCTAAATCATTTCTAGGATGAGTTTAACATGTCCCAAATGTCAAAATACAATTTGCAACAAAAAACCCAAAAAATAAACCCTAAAGCCGAGAGCTATTCCAATGGGGGATTATGCACTTTGCATTTCCATTGTTCAAAACACATGCAAATGAAATCCAATCAACCCAATATTTTACATGCATCATATGCACATCCAAATACACCATATAAATGAAAAGCCCCAAATTTGGAAGTGGTCTTAAACCCTATTTTTCAATTTCTTCAAATTGGATAAATTAGACCAAATTGGTTAAATCAATTACTTCAATCACGTTTCTTCCATCCAAATCAAGTCTCAACACAATGAAATAACTATAGATCAAATCTAGGTCATTTAAGAGTGGGCAACAACTCTAGATTAGCAACAAGTTTCTCAAACTTACAAAAGAATGCTAGTAAACACATTCTATTGAACTCAATACATGCTCAACACTTTTCAAATCTTTCATCCACCAAAAATACAAAGAACAAAGAATATAAAAAGAAAAGAAACTCATAGCATGAAGCCAAGAACTCAAGGATTATTTTCCTCTCTAATAGTAAGTTAGAAAAACTTACTAAAATCCAAGCTTTTTCTTGTTTTTCTTTTCTTTTCTTCAAGCTTCTTTGTTTTTCCTTTAATGGAGTATTTGATAAGTGTTTCAAGGTTATGAAACCCTAAAAGAAAACAAAGCAATATATACCTACACATAAGGCCTTGGCCGAATTTGGTATATACCAAATATCCAAATATTTGATTTTTGCTTTATTAAATATCAACTTGCCAACTTGTTAAATGATGATCATTACACTTTAATGATATTTTAAACTTAGTCAACAATGGCAACTTAGTCATTAAAACAAATATCTAAACCTTAAGATATTTATATTTTAATTAATTTAATCATTTAATAATTAAATAAATAAATAATTAATTAAATACAAATATATTAAATATATGTATTATATTTACATTAAATATTAAATACATATATATGATTATGATATTAATCAAATATCTCAATTTGACAATTAATTAATGTGTATTTGAATTAATCAAGTATTAAATGTAAATACACAAAAATTAAGGAAATGACTATCGGGTCCTTTCACATGTATTTTGCGTTTAACCTTTAAACGACTTTATAAATAATCAATATTATTTATAATTGTTGCCCTAGTGCTCTACGAGTATATTTCATTATTGAGACTCTCTAGATTCAGGCATATCCGTCACGAAATCCAATTTCGTGTCCATAATTTATCCACCCGTAAATTATGACGATCACGGATAAACTCGCTGAATCATACAAGTCGAGGTCATGGAAAATGTATAATTCCTCCGTCACAGGTATCCGGATAAATCCCAGAGATATAGATGTAAACGTCAAATCTCTATAGGGATTATCCAGTCGACTATTCTATTAGTAATCTCAAAAAGAACATTTAGAACTAACTTCTAAATTGTACCACGGGCCCATGGATTTTATCTGATTGCTAATCATATGGACTACCTATTCTCTATTACACAGAACTGACGGATCCTATCTTGATACGTACAGGACACCCTGAGGATCTATCTACACCCAACGAACATGCGGAGGTCTGATCTTAATAGATCGGTGAGGTGACTGCCATCTAAGTGTAGAATATGTCTCATGTACCTACAGTGGCATCTCAAGTCTAAGAATCACAAGTGCTACTCAACCCGACAAGATTCTTATTGAAGTTGGTGTACCATCCATTAAGAATCTTCGGTGAGTCGTTCAGTGTTTATCCGCTATAAACACCTACACGTCTATACTAGTCTCCAAGACTTATGGTTCATTGAGAAACCTTTGGAATCATATATTCCAGTATACGACATGTACCGGTCTCAACGGGTTTACTATATTGACCAAGTAGTGTAAACCTTGACCAGGAACTGTCTGAGAATGACAACGTCATGATACAACTCAATGTCAGTTACGACGCTTTTGCAACTGTACCATGACTAGTAATTCTAAGGTCATTACGTCTTTACCATATTAAAAGATATATTATATTATAGAAACTGCATATATTATTCAAAATAATAATGTTTTACAGAAGTATTCATAAAGAAATACAACCGGGAATTGGCGCTGTGAGCACCAACCCCAACAGAAGGTACATTTGAAACTGAAATTTCTAGCTGAATTTATAGGCGTCAATAAGGTCTCCGCGTCGCGACGCGAAAGTTGTTCTTGCATCGCGACGTGGACACGTGTCACGTTCTTATTGGTTCTATCGTGATTCTTATCTGATGACATGGCATTTTGGATGATTAATTCAATAATTGAGCTGACGTGGCAATGATGTGGCGACACATAGCGATAGCGATTGTCGACACCGAAGGATTGTGACACGTAGCACACTATGATTGGCTGATGATGACATGGCGGTGACGTGGTAAAGTTGACTCGGTCTTCTACTGACATGGCGATGACGTGGCTGACACATGGGGTGACACGTGGCGATGGCGATTGTCAGCACCATACGATGATGACATGTGGCACGGCGCACGTTAGCAGGTTGGATGTGATGTTGACACGTGGCACGGTACACGTTAGCAAAGTCAAACTTCTCAGATTCTGACACGTGTCCCCGGTGCATGTTAGCATGGAGCGGCGCACATTAGGCATCGTGACGCTGAAGGCTTGCGCGTCGCGACACGCAAAAGATGATTTTATCCTTTTGTCTTTTTTTCCTTGATTTGTCCCCAAATCACCTCGAGAATGTCCTGAAACTTTATTTATCTACAAAATAACACAAAACACATCAAAATATTCACAAAACTCAAGAATCTATTCAAAATATTAGGTCAAATGAGTGGGAAATAGTGATACATTTACCACTCTCACACCCCACCACAAACTAACATTTTGCTTGTCCTCGAGCAAAAACACAAAAAAAATAACTTGAATAAATTAAGCTAAGCCACTTTCAAAGGGACACGGTTGCATTTAGCGTATGCAATAAGCCTTTATACCCCTAGGTGTCCCTAATGGACGAGTTGTAGTCTCCTGAGGGTTTACAGCATTGATACCTACAAACTTTTATAAAAGTAAAAATATAGTAAAAACTAATGCACACAAAAGCAAAAAGACAGAGAAAAGAGAATAAAGAAGTTAGTGACTAATCAAGTGAAATTCTACTCCAAGTCACTAGTTATTTCTTTTCTTTTAAATTACCGAATAAGTAAATTCTCATATTATATTTACCATCTCCAATACACACCAACCAAAATATTATCAACTCATTTTTGCCCACAACAGTCACAAGTGCAGTTGATAAGAGAGTAGTAATATTTTTGTCCTAAGTTTATCAGAATTCAAAGCTTTTTGACAGCAATGGAATAATGTTTCTGATTTTTTTTTTATATATACAATATCTTCTTCTATGTATCGAGCTTTAGGCCAGGGACTCCCAAACTAGTTGGCTTTAGGGCAACAAGGCACCATGTGTTAAGACACCCCTACGGACTTAATTACTCAGACTTCAGATATATATATTTTTGCAACATCCTTGATCCTGTTAGGTTTATATCTAGGTCCCAAGATCAAACAAGCAATGAAATACATGTGTGAATACATCAACGGAGGTAGCGGAATACTCACATCGATCGGTTGAGAGACGCGGCAAGCAACAAAACTTGAAAATCCTCACTGTTTTGGGCGTGAACTGCAGTGATGTGCTCACTGTTTTGGGCGTCAAAATGGTCCTTCGTCAAGCTCCAAGCTTCGTCGAACGGATCCCGCCTCATGGGTGAACCTCCCTAACACCTTCGCAAGTCTCGTAAGTGTGCTAGCACTTGTGTTTTTGCAACAAAACCACTCATTGCCTCCCTTGAAGCTCACGGCAGTGAGCTGTGAAAAAGAAAGAAAAACAGCCTCTTGGGCGTGAGATGGAGGAGGAGAAAGGAGGAGAAGTGTTATGTTTAAGTTGTTAATTGATTTTCAAAATGCTTTATATATTTTTCCAAAAAATACTAAGCATTTTCCATTTAAAATTATCAAATAAAGTAAATGGAAATCAACCACAAACACTATTCCAACAACAACCATCACTATTCAATGTCACTTTATCAAAGTGACTTGATGTGGTCTATCAATCAATCAACTCAATCACATCAATCAATCACATCACTCAAAGTGACTTTTGATTTGACGCTTGATGTGACGAATGATTTGACGCTTGATGTGACTTGCGTCGCCGCACTCGAATTCGAAATACGAATGCGCTCGCAATCACACTCGGGCTCGGGTTCGCTAATTCCTAATTAGCGATTTTTCCGTCGCGTCGTAATTAAATGATTACGCCTAGCGAATTCACTATTCACGTCGCTAACGAATTAATTCTAAATTAATTCGTTTGCCCGAATTAAAATCTAATTTTAATTCCGCGTCGAAATATAATTTCATTTAATATATCGAATATATTAATTTACCGATTAATTCCAAATTAATCATTCTCTCTCTTTAGACGATATTTTATCCCAGATAAAATATCTCCGTAATTAATCCTAGATTAATTTTCTCTTTCTCATATATCCCAGATATTATGAGTGCGAGTTATGCATCATCAGTGCATTATCGGGAGCGCCCATGAGATCGGATAATTCGGAGAAATACGGTCGTACGGCGTAGGAGTATCCGAATACACGTACCAAGTACTACTAGTTCTACCGATTTACGAGACAAGATCGGCTTCTAGCAAAGCAAACGAAGTCTACCCAATTCTCCTCCGTCATATATATTTTAATGATCTATATCAAGCGTAGTATACCAAGTATTGTGTATATCGGCCCAGTATCGGATAGTCACGTGCTAGTAGGGCTGGGGCTGGATAAGTGTCTGCCCCGTCCGAAGCACATGTCGGATGTCTGGTAACTAGTCTCTATAATCGGATATACATGACCTTGTCATAATATCCCGATGGCCGGCCAGCACTTAAGAGCACTAATACCGTATCCTGCGTGACATCATCTCCACTATGACTGGAGTGATACTTCCGTCTTGACATCACACCCAATACTCTACGATTCTCAATATACCCAGCATTGGCGTACACAGAACCGGTTAGAGTCCTGGACGACCTCAACTAAAGCATATTGATTGTCGTAAGCATTAGCGGTGCAAGTCTCAGGTTAAGACCATACACACCTACCCTGATGTCGGACTCCCATAGACACATAGTCATAATACCAATGGGATTCCGAGGGGTCTATCCAGAGCGAAGCTGTTTCCCGTACCATCGGTGAAACACAACCTCCTATCGCACTTGCATGAGTATCCAATACCCAAATATATGAGAACTATGCTGTTGTGCCCTCACAACGCGCACAAGTGCAATACTAGCCTATTCCGCATTATCGATGTCCAGTCTCGATAATACTACGACTAGGGATATTTAATGATTAATCCTTCGTGGACTGATACTGTCTCATATCATCTCAATCCAGGAACTAATCATATGGACCTCTCTTCATTTATATATCTAAGGTGATCTAATCACAAATGATGAGAGTGCAATTTCCTTGTCACATAGTTAATTTGTACAACAACACTATGATCTGTACAAATAGTGACGCTATGGGTCATATTATCCAACAATCTCCCACTTGGCACATAGCCAGTCACTCAAGTGTCGTACACCCGAACTATGTACGGTTCGCTCAAATTGCTGAGAAAAGGTTTTCGTCAGCGGATTTGCATGATTATCGTCTGACGCGATTTATACGATCATCACATCGCCACGATGTATGATCCGAACGAATCAGATGAATATAGAAGTATATATCTGGATCGTCGATGAGACCTTTAATTCTTTAGCCTTGTGCTGACGCCTAGCTCAGCTGCTAACAGAACTATATCTAATCTAATTAGATTTATTATCGACCCAAATGGCTTCTATTGCTGCCTCAGCCGCAACAATAATCCGCATTTGTTGTTTATTCGGCAACAGTATCTTGCTCGGAAGATTTCCAGCTCACTGTCCCGTTATTCAAACTTTATAGTACCGCCGTATTTTAACTTTTTGGAAACTTGCGGCAGTGATCACAGTCACTTCAAGTTCTCCTTCTCCATAGTTTTAGACAGCATCTTTAGTTCTCTAAGATACTAACAGATGTTCTTAACTTCAATCCAGTGACTATCACTTGGATTGTCCTGATTGTGACTCCATATGCTCAAAGCGTATGAGACACCATATCAAGTACATTTTAAATGTACAATTTCCCAGAGAGTGTTAACAACTCCAAATCTATCCCAGTAGATCTTTATTCCTTGAATAAAGGTTGTTACTCCCCAGAATTCTACGGAGAATATCTATGAAAGCCAAGCTTTCACCAATTGCTTTATGGGAATTTCATTATCAGTGCTCTCCCACTAACCTCCTTATATACACAAGAATCATTTCGTTTTGAGTTAAATCATAAACCATTATGATTATTTCAAAACGACAGTTCCAAGAACCTAATGCTTGCAATCCAAACATGGATCGAATAACCCGCAAACCTTGTTTGTCGGTTATACAAAATCGTCAGGATGTTGTAAGCATCCTCCAAACGGTTTCCTTTTCAGGAAAGCGATTTTGATCTTTAACTGACACATTTCATAAATGAAATATGCAGTATCTCAACAAGCATATCCAAATGGATTTACATGGCAACAGGTAAAAGGTTGAACCGTAATTAACACAATGTTGATAACGATACCTTTCCGTCACAAGCCTAGCTTTGTACGTTGGTATGTTGCCATCCATGTATGTCTTCCTTGAAGACGTTTAATGTACCAATAGGCACAATGCCTTTGTGGTACAACAACTAGTATCCAAAATAGTTGTTATACATGGAATCCATTTCGGACTCATGGCACTTTGCCATAATAGGGAGTCGATACCTTGTATCACTTCCTCGTACGTAGTCGGTTGATATACCTCCATAAGATTACATCTTTATGAGGTGAGATCAGAAACCCATACCCCAGGTTGTTTTCTGACTCTCTCCGATCTACGTGGTTCTTGTGTATTCGAAGATTAATGGTTTAGTTTCATCCTTGATGAACTATTTATGTTCCATTACGGACTTCGTGCCTTGAACAGTATTACCCCGATTTTCATCGAGTTTTACTGTCCTCCCACTTACCACTGCATATCGGTATTCCTCTCAGGAAAACCGCATGGTGAGCAACAATCATATTGTTCTCATGTGAGATATTTAAGTACTATACTTATGGTTTTCCCTAGGATAACCTATAATGGCACTTATCCAATTTGGGTTCTAGTTTGGTATCATCCAAACGTTATGCCTGGCATACCCAAATTATTAGGAATGAGAAACCTTGTTTCTTTCCTGTTCATATCCTATATGATATCTGTCAAACAGATTTATATGGAACCTTATTCTAAATAAGTTTTGCACTGTTAATACATATCCTGTTGAAGGAAATGATAGCTCAGAGCGACTCGTGATAAACCTTATCATGTCCAAAAAATTCGGTTTTTAGTTCGGACACACCGTCAAACTGACGTGTCTCGGGAGGAGTCCTCATCTGAAAGAATACTATACTCTTTCATGTATATTTGAAACTTACTGCTTAAGTATTTTCATTACGGTCTTACCGTGACGGCATAATACTATAGTCGATCTGTTTATCTACTTCGTGTCGAAACTCTAATAGTTTCCGATCTGTGTTCTTCAAAAGAAACACATAACCATAACGTGATGCCACATCCGTTAAGGTCACGAAATATTCATGTTCACATCTAGCCTAGCTAGATATGGGCCCACTAACTTCACCATGAATAGGGCTAACAGATCGGTGGCACTTACACTATTACCAAGTAAACAGTGTTTTAGGTACTTTACCTAACAAACTAGATTCGTAGACTTTATTTGAATAGTCAAATCAGTCCTAGTACCCACTCTTCAAAAGTGCGGATATACGAGTCTTGTTTAATCTGTCCTAGACAACAATGCCACAAATAAGTCTCTACTTGATCAAATCAATTTGAGCTATTTATTTGTCATTTTATATGTTTTGAGATTTTAATTATATTCAAAATATAAATTCTGTTATTCACATCTAATGTGTTTATCTCAGTATCATCTTTATATAATGAAACACTTAGTGTTCTAGAATATAAAGGTTTATCCACAATGGATTAAACACTGATATAGAGATAATGTCTCTAGTCAAACTAGTTACATTATAACAGTTCCTAATTTAAGTACACACCCGAAGGGTAGTTCCTAAACTTAGGTATCTACGGTCGAAACAGCGACTTTCGTCCCGTTTCCGATTCGCAGAGCAATCTCAGCTTGAAGTCAGTATCCTGCTCAAAGCAGATTCTGAACATCAATACATATATTTTATGTACCACACTAAGTATTTAAAATCTAATTTCAATACTAGTAGTGAACATAACTTTGACAAACATTTTTAAAGTAAGAGCCTTGCCCTTTCTTTAATTCCTTCGTGTCTGCCATATCCAAATGGTAGTCACTTTGGGATATGTCAATTATCCTTTTCAATATTTCAAAACCTTAGGCCAAGCCTTGGGTTTTAGAATATCGAAACGATGTGCACCTCGTGCTACATGCCCAATTGCAAACTTTGACTTTATCTCCTCTAGAATAGTCAATTAATTCTCCAAGAATTATAAATTGCAATTTTAATACTTCTTAAATCTAAAATTAGATTTATGACAAGTATATTAAATTAAGCACTAAAGTCATCATCACATAAATCTTCCAAAGATTTTATGCTCTACTTATTTTGCTTAATTTGGGCTTAAGGTATAATAAGTTATTTTATCAAATAAAGTAACCTATTATTTATTCCCAATTTGAAAATTAAATCATTTAAAATATTTAATCCAAGATTATATTTTAAATATCCAACTTTTCAATTCTTTCTTTGATTCAATAGTCCAACTATTTAATCAATTATTAGTGGTACTATATATTATAATGATTATAATAGTCCAACTATATAATCAAATATAATCCAAATTAATTAACCTCAATTACATTGATTACTATAATCCAATTATAAAATCAACTGTAAACTGAAATTAATTAATTCAAATATATTGATTAATATAATCCAATTATATATAATCAACTATAATACAGTCCAACTGTTTATTAAAACAACAATTTAAATATTAGTCCAACTAACATTTAATATTACGATGATATTTGTTTGAGCGCGTATGGCGAGTAATTGAACGAATATTGCAAATTCAATTCTTGCCTCCCACTATTTTTCGTCGAGCCTCTAACCTCTGTCGAGTACTCGGGAAACCGTGTTTTTAGTGGGCTAGGATCCCGTTAAATATCACACAATCTTGACTTTGGCCAACAAATTGTATGATAATTAACTAGGTAGATCTCTAAGATCAATTGGATCTCATCCAATCCTAGATCCAGTAGGTGGACATCCAAGTCCGAAACATATATCTTATATATGCCTATATATCGAATATATACCCTAACCTTTTTCCTCTGAATCAACTAGGCCTTGGCTTTGGCACAACAAACCTAGTGATCCCAGTCAAGCGCGGACCCATTGACCATGGAAGCTTCGTAATCAATGTCGATGGACAAGAAGTGGTCTTGACTTTGGCCAACAAACCACAACTTGGACAAGACACCAATATGGAACAAAGCCTCGTGATTCAAACACATCTTCGACGGACAAGGGCTTGACTTTGGCCAACAACCCATGCCAATCTAGGATCTTGAGCAAGAATCACTCAATGGAAGGAAAAGACGCATGATATTTGATGAGGGCTTTTCGCGTGCAAATTGGCTACCAATTTAATTATCTTTGTTTAGGTCTCATCATCATACACCCTTAAACATGCATTCTAAATACATAATAAAGCGCATATGAAATAAAATAATAATGATATGCGGATGGATACTTAACATATTTCCTAGATCAAATCTCTCCCTTTCTCACTCAAGCTAGCACTTGTATTACTTCTACCCGTTACACTACACTTCTAAAGAAACCTCATTTACATTGAGGGGAATAGGTGAGAAGAGAATACAAAGAGAATAGAGGTGATAAGGCTGGACACGCAGGTCCAATTTAATAAATCGAATTTATTACAACAATTTCCAAAATTGCCCCACCCGACTAATATCCATCCGATATACATTATTCATTCATCACAACCACGTATTCACACAAAGCATGCTATCAATCAATCTAATCAAATTAATTAATCTGATAATTATGTGATCATCCAATGTTCAAACAACGATTTGATTTTGCTCGAGTCAAACTCGTTTTTGCGAATAAGTACTCAAAGTACGAATTCATGAATTAAATTAAACTACATCATTAAATCCAATTTAACATGTATTTAATACTAATTCACTATTCAATTCCAAATTAAATATTACACTTTATTTAATAAACCTTTCGACTTAAATTCCAAATTTAATCGTGTCGGGTCTCAAAGCCCGATTAACGTCCAACGTCAATTCAATTCAAGTCTAATGGGCTTTAATTATTCTTCTTTAAGGCGTGGGCTTCGGCAACCAAAGCCCAATCAAGGAGTAACCCCATAAGCCCAGAAATCAATTTAGGCCCATTAGGCCCAATTAAACTTTAAAGGTTTATAAGTTGCATTTGGGCTTTATGGTAAGGTTTGGGCCCAATTGGATCCAATCCATTTGCCTAAATCCAACTTGATAAAATCAAGCCCAATAAGCCCAATTACAACATAATAAGCCCAAATCCAATTAAAGGCCTAATTCATTAAATTACACAAATCCAATTTCGCAATTTAATTACCTAAAGTGCATTACATGATTAATCACCCAAATCAATATTTCCAAAACATGAAATTAGTCCAATTAATCATGTTCATTATCATCATCACATGTCCAACACATAAATGAAAAATCAAACCCATTACATGCTTCTAAGTCTCGGCCAAGGAGGATTTTGTCCGATTTGAATTTAATCCAATTAATTCCACAATCGACATCTAATTAAATCCCCGAATGATTTCCAATACATCCAATGTTCAAAAATCAAAAATCCAAGACTTTAAAGGGCATTATAATTCGGCCAAGGTAAGTATTTGGGGATTTTTTTCAATTCAAAATTAAATCCAATTAATCTCAAATTAACATCATCCTACATCATTCTAACTCATCAATGAATTAAAATAAAAAAATCCAAGATTTCCAAAATCCATCACATTCGGCCAACATAATATTGGGGAAAATTATTCCAAATCAATTTCATGAATTGATCCAATCAAACTTCAATTAACATCATTTTAAACATGCTCAACAAACAATTTAACTAAATCATGCTCAAATCAATTACCCAAATTTTAAGCCCTACATTTTCATGCTTGAACCTATAGCTCTTGATGCCATTGTTAGGTTTATATCTAGGTCCCAAGATCAAACAAGCAATGAAATACATGTGTGAATACATCAACGGAGGTAGCGGAATACTCACATCGATCGGTTGAGAGATGCGGCAAGCAACAAAACTTGAAAATCCTCACTATTTGGCGTGAACTGCAGTGATGTTGCTCACTGTTGGGCGTGAAAATGGTCCTTCGTCAAGCTCCAAGCTTCGTCGAACGGATCCCGCCTCATGGGTGAACCTCCCTAACACCTTCGCAAGTCTCGTAAGTGTGCTAGCACTTGTGTTTTTGCAACAAAAAAACCACTCATTGCTTCCCTTGAAGCTCACGGCAGTGAGCTGTGAAAAAGAAAGAAAAACAGCCCTTGGGCGTGATGGATGGAGAGAAAAGGAGGAGAAGTTTAGTGTTAAGTTGTTAATGATTTTCCAAAATGCTTTATATTTTTCAAAAAAATACTAAGCATTTACCATTTAAAATTATCAAATAAAGTAAATGGAAATCAACCACCAAACACTATTCCAACAACACCCATCACTATTCAATGTCACTTTATAAAGTGACTTGATGTGTGTCTATCAATCAATCAACAATCCATCAATCAATCACATCACTCAAAGTGACTTTTGATTTGACGCTTGATGTGACGAATGATTTGACGCTTGATGTGACTTGCGTCGCCGCACTCGAATTCGAAATACGAATGCGCTCGCAATCACACTCGGGCTCGGGTTCGCTATTCCTAATTAGCGATTTTTCCGTCGCGTCGTAATTAAATGATTACGCCTAGCGAATTCACTATTCACGTCGCTAACGAATTAATTCTAAATTAATTCGTTCGCCCGAATTAAAATCTAATTTTAATTCCGCGTCGAAATAATTTCATTAATATATCGAATATATTAATTTACCGATTAATTCCAAATTAATCATTCTCTCTCTTTAGACGATATTTTATCCCAGATAAAATATCTCCGTAATTAATCCTAGATTAATTTTCTCTCTCTTCTATATAATCCCAGATTATTAATGAGTGCGAGTTATGCGTCATCGGTGCATTATCGGGAAGCGACCCATGAGATCCCCGGATAATTCGGCAGTAAATACGGTCGTCGGAGTATCCGAATCACGTACGTACCAAGTACTACGTTCTACCGATTTACGAGACAAGATCGGCTTCTAGCAAAGCACGAAGTCTACCCAATTCTCCGGTCATATTCATCTAAGAATATTTAAGATCTATCAAGCGTAGTATACCAAGTATTGTGTATATCGGCCCAGTATCGGATAGTCACGTGCTAGGGGGGGCTGGATAAGTGTCTGCCCCGTCCGAAGCACATGTCGGATGTCTGGTAACTAGTCTCTATAATCGGATATACATGACCTTGTCATAATATCCCGATGGCCGGCCAGCACTTAAGAGCACTAATACCGTATCCTGCGTGACATCATCTCCACTATGACTGGAGTGATACTTCCGTCTTGACATCACACCCAATACTCTACGATTCTCAATATACCCAGCATTGGCGTACACAGAACCGGTTAGAGTCCTGGACGACCTCAACTAAAGCATATTGATTGTCGTAAGCATTAGCGGTGCAAGTCTCAGGTTAAGACCATACACACCTACCCTGATGTCGGACTCCCATAGACACATAGTCATAATACCAATGGGATTCCGAGGGGTCTATCCAGAGCGAAGCTGTTTCCCGTACCATCGGTGAAACACAACCTCCTATCGCACTTGCATGAGTATCCAATACCCAAATATATGAGAACTATGTTGTTGTGCCCTCACAACGCGCACAAGTGCAATACTAGCCTATTCTGCATTATCGATGTCCAGTCTCGATAATACTACGACTAGGGATATTTAATGAATAATCCTTCGTGGACTGATACTGTCTCATATCATCTCAATCCAGGAACTAATCATATGGACCTCTTTTCATTTATATATCTAAGGTGATCTAATCACAAATGATGAGAGTGCAATTTCCTTGTCACATAGTTAATTTGTACAACAACACTATGATCTGTACAAATAGTGACGCTATGGGTCATATTATCCAACAGATCCATATAGCGAGCTTGGGTCAGTAGTGACTCCCAAACCAGTTGGCTTTAGGGCACTAGTGTTAAAAAACCCTTTCAGACTTAAAACTCGGATCTCAGATGCTTTTTTTTTACTCCATCACTTCTCATATTATACTTCCTCCGATTAAACTAGAGCACTGAATATTAAAACTTTTCAATTATTAGCTCATGTTCTATATGTTTACCATGCACGTTGATAATACATGTCAACTGAGCATATGAATATCCATTTATTAGTATTATAGAGACAAGAATTAACAAATTAAATAATTTAAAAGGGAATAAGAAAAAATTAATTGTTCCGAAATATGTTGAGATACGTCTCAGGAGTGGAAACTTCTTACCACAGCTATCTCTTACCAATTTCACCTGATTAATCAAATTAAAAACACAAAAACACAAAATATATTTTTGATGTTTTTGTAAAATTTTTAATTTTTTTTGTATTTTTCGAAATATTTTGGACTAAAAATAAAAACAAGATACAAACAAGATACTAATCAACTATTCCCCACCCCCAAACCTAAATGAGACATTGTCCCCAATATCTTAAACAGTAGAAGAAGAGTTTAGAAGATAATACCTAGTTATATGAAATTCTACATCTAAATGGGAAATTTAAAGGTTAAGATCCAAATTTATCTGACGCTTCTTACCACGATCATCATCAGACCATTTTATCTTGGAAAGGATAGGGTCAATTTGTGGTTCATAGGCTAAGATTTGGTCAATTAAATCCTGGGAAGTTCTGGTAGTGAAGAGGAGTTCTTTTAAAGGTTTTGACATGAACCCATTTCTCCGAGCATCATCAAGAAATACACAAAGAAAATCATAAAATCCTTCTGCGTTGAACAATCCAATTGGTTTCTGGTGTAAGTTCAACTTCGCCCAAGATAACACTGTAAAAATCTCCTCCAACGTACCCAAACCACCTGGCAAAGTAATAAAAGCATCAGCACGGTTAATCATTTCCACCAGTCCTTCAGACATACCTGGCATGATCAGTTCTTCTTCGTTTGATGATCCTATAAGATCTGCCTCTGCCAAGGGTTTTGGGATGATTCCCAGAACTTGACTGCCTCCATCCTGTACGGCCTTTGAAACGATCCTCATTAGTCCAAGATTGCCTCCGCCATATGCTAGGTGCATATTCTTCTCAGCTATGGCTCGTCCCAATTCATGTGCTACTGCTATGTATTGTGGCTTAGTACCAACACTAGTACCGCAAAAAACACACAGATATTTCCAACTCGTCTTCTTGAAATAGCTTCCATTTTTATCTGGATGCCTTCAAAAGTACAATGATGAATTGAATTTATAACACCTGAAAAGGGTGAGTAAAAATAATAGCACCAGTACCTGCCAAATGATAATTATTAGTTAAATAGTAAAATAAATCGTGATAGTCAAAAAGGTCTGGATCCTGTCGGAGAAAATAAAAGAAAACAACAAAACACATCACAATTATTAGGAAAAGACAAAGAGATATAATATGTACAAGAAAAGTAGCGGCTTGATTGACGTCTATGCGTCAGGGACAAGCTTCCCATCCAATTTTCTTATAAATTGACAAACAGGGTCTTTTTGAGTCAGATTCCCGAGACTTAACTGTTGTCTTTCTCTTTGGAATTGTGTATATAACATGCGAATTTCGTGATACACATATCCACTTGGATGCGTCTCAAGAGTTTTAGATATGTCATCCAAAGACTCCTTACTCAAACCATCCATAATGAAATTAATCTTATCTTTACGGTTATCATACACCATTCCTAAAGAACGATAACGAGTATTACAAAACATGCGAGCACATTTATAGCATACACCCATTATTTTGGCTCTTCTCTTTTTAGAATAGGTGCTTCTTCCTAAACCATGCAGATGTGAAATAAAAGGATCAGAGGACTCACCTGCCAATCAGACCCGTGCTTCAATAATCCAACGAATGTCAGTTGGAATACCTTTGATCATCAGTAGTCTCATCTGTTCCATGCGAGCTTTGTAAACTTTCATCATAGATTTTTGAGGGAGAGAAAGAAATTACTTGTGAAGATTTGCAAGAACTTCTTCCATCCTTAAATGACTTAACCTCTAAAAACTAAACACACCAAATGAAATAACACCAAATCACAATATATACACAAATTGCATGGGTTGCCTCCCTGCGAGTGTTAAGTTTAACATCGTCAGCTAGACGTGACTTCTCGAACGTTAGGCTGGATCTGAAAGTGTGACACTTTCTTTTTGTCGCTCAAATGATTATCTCTAGTAGTGCTTGACACGCTTGTTTTTAACCTTGAATGTTTTGTTGGAATCGGGATCATGTAACTCAACGGATCTATCTGGTAAAATCTTGATGATTAGGAATGGACCTGACCACCGTGATTTTGGCTTCCATGAGAAGAGTTTCACCCTTGATTTGTTTAACAGTACCTTCTGCCCTGGTTTTAGTTGTATGCGCACAAACTTCTCATCATGTCTCTTCTTGGCCTTTTCTTTGTACAATTTGGCATTCTCAAAAGGCTGTATGTGAAATTCCTCTAATTTATCTAGCTGGTGGAACTGTTTCTCTTCAGTTGCTTGTAGTGCATGAATTGGCTTCTTCAGTGCGCAATATGCTTTATCTTTCGGCTCCAAAGGCAATTGACATACTTTATGTTTGTCAGTAGAACTTTGCATTGCATCGCAAGTCTGGATGGTACTATTTATCACATCAAGTCTGAAACATTCCTCTTTCTCATCTTCGAGAAATTTATGGCTTTGAAAACGTTGAATGTTACTTCTTGGTCTTGTACCCTCATGGTTAGTTCTTTTTTTTGTACATCAATAATGGTTCGACCTGTAGCCAAGAATGGTCTCCCGAGGATAATTGGCACGTCTTCGTCTTCCTCCATATCAAGGATAATAAAATCTGCTGGGAAAATGAATTTGTCAACTTTGACCAGCACATCTTCAACTACACCTCTCGAAAATACGAACGTTCTATCAGCAAGTTATAGAGAGACTGAGGTGGGTATTGTTTCTCCAATCTGTAGTGTCCTGTAAATAGAAAAGGGCATCAAGTTAACATTTGCACCTAAATCACACAAAGCCTTACCGAAGTCATGTTCTCCTATGGTGCAAAGAACATTAAAATTGCCAGGATCATTCAACTTTGGGGGAAGCTTTCTCTGGATGATAGCACTACATTCTTCTAATAATGCTACTATCTCGTAATCTCCCAATCTCCGCTTTCGTGAAATAATGTCTTTCATGAATTTGACATAGCTGGGCATTTGTTCCAACACTTCTGCAAATAGAATGTGATTTGCAGCTTTTTGAAGATCTACAGGAATCGAGAAAATTGCTTGTCTAGTTTATTCTTTTAGAGATGCTGTGGAAAAGGTGGAGGTGGAGTGAATTTTTCTTGATTTTTTTCCTTTGTTTCTTTTTCCTCCATCTGTGGAACTGCATCTGTTGGAACTTCTTCTTTGGTTGCCTTGATTCCAACATTTTTGTTGATTTCAGTACCACTTTTCATGTAATGGCTTGACATTGCTCCTTCCCCATGTTCCTTGGATTTGGTTTTGTGTTGCTGGGAAGATTCCCTGGCGGTCTGTAACTTTGAGCATTGGCCAGTTGTCCAATTTGATTCTCCAGTGCTTTAATATAAGTAGATTGGCTTTGAAACATAGCATCATATACTGCTTGTTGCTTTTTGAACATCTCTGCAATCCATTCTTTCATTTCTGGTTCTTTTTCAAACTCTTGGTTTTGCTGTTGGATTCCTGGTGGTGGATAGTTCTTTTGCCCTGAGTTGTTGCTCCATAAAAAATTGGGATGGTTCCTCCACCCTGGGTTGTAGGTGTTGGAATATGGATTGTTCCCATGTCTGTTGAGATTGTTGACAAAATTCACCGTTTCTTCAAGTTGATTTGGTTTTGGTGCTCCTCCATATGGTGAACTTGTGGATCTAGTGGTAAGAGTCTCCATGAATTTGCATATCTGATCCAGCTTGGTGTTGACTGCTGTATTAGCTCCAACTTCATAAATTCCAGCAATTCTTTGAATCATGCTCCTTTCTGTTGGCCACAATGAATTGTTGTTAGCCATTTCTTCGATTAAGTCCCAGGCTTGATCTTTTCCTTTTTCCATCAAAGCTCCTCTAGCAGCAGCATCAATTGTGGTTCTCATCAGTCCAGAAAGTCCATTATAGAAGGTTTGGACTTGAAACCATTTTGGAATCTCATAGTGAGGACATTTCCGGAGAAAATCTTTGTACCTTTCCCACGCTTCGTAGAGAGTTTCCGATTCATGTTGTACAAAGGATGTGATGTCATTCCTCAGTTTTGCTGTTCTGGCTGGTGGAAAATACTTTGCAAGGAATTTGGTGGAGTGTTCCAACTTGTGATGGAACCAGCTGGTAGTGAATATAGCCAAGCTTTTCCTCTGTCTTTCAAGGAATATAGAAAAACCCGCATTCTCATTGCTTCTTCAACTCCTCGGTTGTAATTTAAACTGCCTCAAACTTTCATGAAGTTGCTGATGTGGGCATTATGATCTTCATTTGCATTCCCCCAAACTGAACTGACTGCTGAATCATATGAATGCATGTTTTGATGTCACACGCATTTGCTGGTAAGGGAGGAAGTACAATACAGGAAATGAAGCCGTCAACCACCTGAATGGTTCTGTCTCGAATTGGTATTGGTGGTGCAAATTCCAGAGGTTCAGGTTCCATGTTGACTAAAGCTTCTTGGCCTTCACGCCTTTCCCTTCTCAACTGTCTGATGGTTCTTTCAATCTCTGGGTCAGGCGGTCAGAGTTCAAAGCTTCTGGTTCATCTCATGTAGTTTCTGAGAACCTGAAACACAAGAAAACAAAAACAATAAGTAAAAAGAAATTAGATACAAGTAAAGGTATCTAACCTCAAAACTAATAGTGAAAGATAAATAAGTTCCCAGCAACGGCGCCAAAAACTTGACCGGTGTTTTCACATGCGTATAACGCAAGCTCACGTATCGTTCAAGTAGTATAAGAATATCGATCCCACGAGGACTTAATACCTAATCTATTAATTATATGAGGTCAAATGATTACTAGTATCTAACAGTTTGATTGATTGATTTGAAATTGTGATGATTTTAAACTTAAAAAAAATATGTAAATAAAATTGCTCAAAATTAAATTAAATGAAATTCAATATTAAGAAACTATCCATAATTTTGAATCATTCCAATATCTTTTAAAAGATGAAATTGTTATTTCATGTTTGTGTAATATATCGGTTTACTAACTGGAACACGAAATTATGAACAAGTCTATATCGATGGTCATATGCAAATATCCAGTATAATCTAATTGAACCATATGTTTATGTCAACCAAATTACCTAGATTCGTTAAGATTAAGTTCCAATTATGGTTACCCCCGCCCAACAGGTATATGTCTATCCTGTAAGGAAATCTATTTAAGGGTTATCTATCCTCAAGGAAGATCGTGGGCTATTAAGTCTAAGGCTGAAACCTAAAATTCATCTGTCAAGTTTATTTTAGATTTACCAGATCAATCTTATTAGTGGCCAGTTAACAAGAAGCATTAAGTCTAAGACTTAATAAGTAAACCTTTAAATTACCCAAACTATAAAATAACCCCTTATAAACCGATGATATTAAAATTCATCACAACCCCAGATAACTAACTTAGTTACGACACATAACCAGGGCTAGTAAAAACTTAAAAATAAAAGACATAAAGTAAAATGCTGAAAAGTATATGCGGTAAAGTAAATATTGAAAAGTAAAATTACAATAAAATAATATGATAGGGTTAAAGGATCTACTTTTACCACTGCTATTTTAGATATCTCCCTTAATATAATATATTAACTTTTGATAACATTACCAACCAGCCATATATGCGGTAACCTGATTAAGTCAAATTAAGTCCGACCTGCCATAAAGGCGGTATCAATATTTGTCCATAAACTAGCCATATAGGCGGTAAATTACCAACCGACCAACCAGGCAGAGTATCTATGCTTATTCAGATTAAAACCAGTTTATAATTGATTACCAACCGACCAATATAGCGGTATCCTTGTTAAGTCAAATTTTAAATAGTGAATATTTTATAATTAAGGGAAATTAATCTAAATAACAGTAATAAAAGTTTTACCTTTCACCATAGCAGAGGGAAGTTACCTCCTCATAGCTGAATAGTAAAAACTGAAAAAGTAAAGAAAATAAATTACTATTACAGAAAGTAAATAAAAATTAATTACAAAACTGAAATTAAAAAAAAAACTAGATATAAACTCCTTATTTATAGAGAATTACAGAGAGGAAGGTACATCTGAAATTGAAATTTCGAGCTGAATTTATAGGCGTCAATAAGGTCTCCACGTCGCGATGCGAAAGTTGTTCTTGCGTCGCGACGCGGACACGTGTCACACTCTGATTGGTTCCGCTGAGATTCTTATCCGATGACGTGGTATTTTGAATGATTAATTCAATAATTGAGCTGATGTGGCAATGACGTGGCGACACGTGGCGATAGGGATTGTCGGCACTTAGGATTATGACACGTGGCGCTCTATGATTGGCTAATGATGATGTGGCGGTGATGTGGCAAAGTTGACTCGATCTTCTGCTGACATGGCAATGACGTGGCTGACATGTGGGGTGACACATGGTGATGGTGATTGTCAGCACCATAGGATGATGACACGTGGCATGGCGCACGTTAGTAGATGGGATGTGATGTTGACTCGTGGCACGACGCACGTTAGCAAAGTCAAATTCTCAGATTCTGACATGTCTCCCGCGTATGTTAGCATGGACGGCGCACGTTAGGCGTCACGATGCCAAGGCTTGCGCGTCGCAACGCGCCAAAATGTGATTTTGCCCTTTTATCTGTTTTTCACTGTTTTGTCCCCAAATCACCTCCAAAATGTCCTGAAACTTTATTTATCTAAAAAAATAACACAAAACACATCAAAATATTCACAAAACTCAAGAATCTATTCAAAATATTAGGTCAAATGAGTGGGAAATAGTGATACATTTACCACTCATCAGAGTCTCCCCAAACTCATAATTCATTGGGATAAACCATCGGACCAATTCTCGATATACGATGTGTACTGGTCTTAGCGGAATTTACTAACAGACCCGTGTAGTAAATCTTGGCCAGGAACTTTATTTGATAATATATTTCTGGTAGTGTCACTTCTCAATGTTAATTACAAATTACTTTGTAACTGCGTACTACATTATATACTATCGGGTCTTTGTCTAAAATATACATATCACTAAATCATATTTAGTTTCAATCTAATCGTAATTAAATCGAATATGTATATAAAAGCAAGAAGTACTACCATAAATTAAGTAATATTATGGAAAAAAGAGTTGTTCGTATTCAGGAATCGGACATGAATACGATCCGGATTGGCACTCTGAGCACCAACCCTAACATATGGGCTGAAATATAATTTATCAAATTGTTTGTATTAAATTATAATTTCATATTTATAGTATCCTAATTTGATTAGGATTGATAAATTTTATTTAATTAATTTAATTAAATAAAATAAGGATAATAGTTGTTTATTTAGGATGAATTAAAATTCTTATTTTAATAGGATTAAATCTTATCATATTAATTCTAATTTGATTGAAATTAAAATAACTCAAATCAAAAGGCTATAATTAAACCATTTTGCCATTAACTTTGTTAACAATAAAAATTGGAGAAAAGAATTTGGTCATTCACGTGAATAGGAATTTGGTGAGTAAAATAAATTTGATTTCTTTTGTTAAAGGATTTGTAAAATTCTATCTACTTCCAAAATTCCATAAACCCCAAAACAAGTCTCTTTTCTTAAGCTAGCACTAAATAAAAGACATTCATATAATCTTGGATTTGAGAAATCCAAAATCATTAACTCTCTGCTTTGTGTGGATATCGTTGGAGGCCAAACATTTGGGTGGCTCTGAAGAATTTACGAGGAACGGTATGAGGATTACTTAAAGGTTTAAGGTATGTTTTTATTTATGTTTTATAAATAAATTATCATGAAGCATGAAATTTAATTATGATCTTGGATTGGAAATTTATGTTTAAAATTGAAAAATTTAATTTTCCGCCACATATCGTATGCTAGATTTCCTACAATAGCAACATAGGAAAATTGTACACTCATGAATTCAAGATTGAAGACAACTGAATGTCTTGGATTTCATTTACATTAGAATTATTTTGGGTGAAACCAAAGGACCGGTCATTCTCATATTTACTTTATATTATGAATATTTTTATGTCATGTAATGCATTAAAATGTCATTTAGTATAAGGTACCTACTCTTATATTATAACATATCATGACATACATATGAATTATATGGATTATTCTTCTAATCCTTGTAAATTGTTTAAATTGATTGTAGTGAATAATTTACTAGGTTGCTCAGTTTCATTTAGACTTCAGTGGCAATCTAATTGAAATTAGATTTTAATAGTTAAAATCAATAATTTCACATCTAAACTAAATAATTTAATTTAGAGCATTAAAATAAATTTTAGAAATTTAGTTTTAACAAATTAATGTTAATTAAAATTTTAATTCGTTAAATTAAATTAACTTACATTAACCACTAGTAATTTAGATAATTGATTTAGCAATGGATAATCTAATAGACATAACAGGTTATAAAATATTAGATATTTTATAAAATATAAAACCTTAATTTAAGTGGGAGAGGGTTACGTGACAATATATCCCGCAATCTCTGTTATTAATTCAACACCATGCGATTCAAGAGACGTCTCGAGACGGCTTTATTTTTATTCCCCTACGGACAATGTTCATTTTGGGTCAAAATCAAGGTTGAATTCCTTTAGCTATGATTTCTGGATGTATTTTGTGATTTGACCTATCTTATGGCGACATCTCATAAGTTAAGTCTATTGATCTGAAATGATGGCTTATACTCATAAAAATTATTTAATTGTTAAATATTTTTCTTGATCGAAAAATACAATGATTAAATAATATAGGAATAAGAGTTATTCTGTTATATTAATGAATTAAAATTATCGCGACCTAACATGAAAATATATGACTTACCATACGGTGGTACTTGTTTGTGGTACGTTAGATAGTCATTGTGTATAAAATGTTATATAGATTTTCTATTTCGTTAATTGTGTGATAAGTCCATGAAAGTGTACTTTGAGCGCCACTTATATGAGTGATATTGCAACTCTTTAAAAGTAATTTGGATGTTTTAATGCATTTATATGTTATATTTATTAATTCATGAAATTTTCAAATTCATACACTTATTGGCGTGATTAGATGTATGAATGAAACTAGTGTGAATAAGAAGCTCAATGCCTAGCGCAAGTGATGAGAATTCACTAGTGTCAACTGACCATTATATACTTTTTTAGGTATTCTAGAAAATTTAGATCTCCAATTGATATTAGATCAGTTCCATTGGAAGTATATGTAATACCCCAAGAAATTTGGAATGCTACCGGTGGGAGGCCAGACCAACCAGCCTCCCTACGCATGACCAAAATCTCTAACTTATCAAATAACACATGTAATGCATGAAATTTACATATAACAAACTCAAGAAATGCAAAATGAAGGAGGCTCCGTGCTCACACATACAATTCATTATAAATACAAATACTAATTATACTTGACCATCGATTAACCATATGTAGATACATAAGTATACAAGTCCAAAATATACACATAGACATAACCAAATACAAAAATCCCACTAGATGATTTGCAACACAATATCCAACATCCAAAACGCCATCATCGACCAAAAGGTTACAACTTCAACAAAAGATCGATGGAGTTCTACAAAACCAGCTAAGGAAACTGTTGGGGTGGGTATCAAGAATACTCGGTGAGTAGATAACAAAACTAAATAAATCTAACATCTAAAAAAAACATGGTAAAACAAACTTTTGAAATCAAAATCCAAAACTTTCTCTTAGATAATATAGTCAAAAACAAATCAAGCGCTTATCGCCCATGTCACGCGCAAAGACTGGACGATAAACGAAACAAGACCTTGTCGACAAAGGTGACGGGTCAATCCATTTATGATGGACAAGACCCTATACAAATGCCTCAGTGAATCATAAAGAAAATCATAAAATAAATAAATATGATGCAAGCGTCGAGACGGAAACGTATCATATTAATGCATGAACAATATCAAATATTTCTCAGTCAAATCGAAAGTTCCAAAACATAATTCTTTTTTAAAATATAAGTAGAAAAATCATTAAATAAAATATATACTCACAGTGATGTTAGGGTTCCAAAGATTATTGGTGGCAGGTGGCTGATCAAGCTAACGATCTATAAATAAATAAGCTTTGGTAAGATTCTTTTCAGTAGACTACCTAAGCAAATAGCAACTTATAATGAAATTCCCTTTTAGAAAATTAGTAAGGTATCTGCAACTTAGAACGAAATTTGACCTACTGAAACATTATCCTCTATCAACGCCTCTCGCTAAACGTTTATCATGTAATTAGCTAAAACTTTCGAATGACGGGATAGGTCATTACTTACTGTTGATGGTGTTTTTTTGTAACAAGTATCTCTTTAAACCGTACGGCAATGGCAGAGAGGGAATCTCTCCCTTTGGAGATGAGAGTTTGGAGGGTATTGGTCACTCATCGGCCGTGCATAGTATTCGGACCCGATTTCCCGGATCTGGCCGACCAGCGGACACAGATGATTCAAGTCTCATAGACCGACAACATCAGAGCTGAGACCGACCACTGTTACCCGTAGCTCGATTCAGTTCTATCTTTCATCTTGGATCGGGGTGATGAGCTCAGATGTTTTTGGGTCAGGTCGGAAAGCTTGGGTAGTTCGCAAACGATATGGCAGTGCTCTTGATGATCGATTTATTATCGGGGTAGCATAGACTTTTCCATCTGACATGTACCGCCGTTGAAAGACCTTTACAGGCTGTCATTATTAATGGTGAAGTGTGGCAGCGTATAAAACAGCGTGATGTGACAGGAAGTCAGATGGCAGATTTTCTTTCGGTGAGGTAGTGTGGGGCAGAGAGCCCATCAATTCACCGAAAATCCATATGGCTGACGTCAAAGAGATACTTGAATAGTGTTGTACTTTCCTTAGTAGATAAAGGGATGGTAATCTCATTTGTAAGGGTTGGAAAATTTTCATTTTAAGCATCACTTGTAAGAAATGCAACAAAGAAAGCAAATAGCTCGGTTTTCTTTAGACCACCCTTGAAAATAGGTCGGCCGAGCGTGGTTTGGTAATAAAAAAAACACCCCACTTTGTGCTCGTGGACGTAGGTTGGATTAGCTCCGCCGAACCACGTAAAATCCTATTTGTCGATTTTGTAGTTGTTTTATCTTTTGCCAAGTTTGTTTTTGGTCCCCCCATAACCAAATAAATTCACGGTTGAATGAGGATTATCCCGGGGGAGTTATCCCAAAACTGCCCCTGGAACAAATAATGAGGCCGGATATGAGGCCATTCTGGTCGGTTTAAGGCTATGCATGGTAGTGGCGTACGAGATGTGATTGTAAAGAGCGACTCGCAGTTGGACATCCAATAGTTAAAAGGTGAGTTCCAGGCCAGAGAACCGAACATGATGGCTTATATGGCCAAAGTGAAGAAGTTGGCTAGGGAAATGGGCAATGTGCAGTTCGAACAGATCGGCCCAGAAAGTAACCATCAGGCAGACTCTTTGGCTCGGCTGGCATCGTCAATCAAGTTAGAGAAGTCTATAACCATCCCTCTGGTTTACCTATCGGTGAAGAGTGTTGGGGAGCCGGAGATAATGGAAGTTGATCTAGAGGGGGAAACCTCTTAGATGGATCCGGTTATGAAGTACTTGGAGACCGGGGAGACGCTTGAAGACAAGAAGGAGGCAAGAAAGCTGAAGTATCGGAGTTCTAAATTCTGCCTGATCGAAGAAGTCTTGTACCAGAGAAGGTATACGATGCCACTTTTGAGATGTCTTACGACCGAGGAAGCAGACTATCTGCTCAAGGAAATACACGGAGGGATTTGTGGGAGTCATGCCAGGGGGCGGTCAATTACGTATAAGGCGCTAAGGCAGGGATTCTTCCGGCCGACCATGCATCAGGATGAAATGAAGATAGCTCGAAAGTGCAAGGGATGCCAGAAGAACGCAAACATTCACCATCAGCCAGCGGAGCAGTTGACCACCCTAGTCAGCCCCTGGCCGATTGCCTAGTGGGAGCTAGACATCATTGGGCCAATGCCAGCAGGGCGAGGACATGCCAAGTACGCTATCATTGACATTGACTATTTCACCAAGTGGGTAGAAGCCGTGAATTAGTGACACTAAGGTTAGTGACACTAGGCTAAAAGTGTCAGAAACGACGTGTAAATGGGCATATTTCCGTGTTTTTCACTTAAATATCAATAATTACTGACACTATGGTATCAGCGATTTTAGTGTCAGTAATTACTATTACAATAGTATCAGTAAGAAATAAAAAAAAAAAAAAAAAACGCGTAGTTGTCTGGAGTCGAACCAACACCTCGCGGAAGTGACGTTTTTCGCATATTACTGACACTAGAGTATCAGTAAATTTAGTCTCAGTAAATTAATGATACCTTATTACAAATTTACCCTTAAAATTTTCAAATATTTATTAAGTGTATAAGGATATATTAGTAATTTAAGTTTAACTTAAAAATTAAAAAGTAAAAAACTAAAAAATCTAAAGACTAAACCTAGCCTCTCTTCTTTCTCTCAAACGAATTTAAAGTTTAAAAACCCTAAACTCTCTCCACTCCAGCCGCCTCTCGCAGTTGCAGTCGACCAGACCTTCACCATCTCTGCATCTCACCATCCATCGCTTGAGCCGCGACCCATAACCGAGCCTCATTGCAGCTTTGTGAAACCCGACAAATAATCAAAACACTGTACTGCTTCGTCATCGTCGTCATCATAATCATCAACAATCAAATCTCTATCTAAATCCAGAGAATAATTTAATTAATCGAAGGAAGAAGAATAATTTAATTAATCGAAGGAAGATGCAGCTCGTGTAATGCTGAGAGCTCTCTCAAAACGACCTCTTCATTTCCACACGACATACGTTTCTCGATCCGTAAGCTATTATCTCATCGACTTAAGCTCAACATTCCATTTTTTTTTAAATAAAAAATAAAAAATCAAAGTTCCAACGTATCTTATGTAATTTTAGCTGTATTTATTTATGTATATATTTTTTTTAATGTTGAACAATAGATTAGCACGTTGGTTTTAGGCGAACATGAAAACGGTTTAATCAAGGTTCAATCGGTGAGTGCAGTAGAGGCTGCAAAGTCATTGAGCGATGAAAATTCTGTTTCAATTTTATTGGCCGGGTCGGGTTCTTCACTTAAGGATGCTGCTAAACATGCTGCTTCTTGTCACCCTTCTATCTCTCAGGTATTTGTTTATTTTTTATTTTTTTAACTATTATTTTTTCATATTTATATGTCTCTTACAGTTTCAGTTATTTAAAATTTTGTAAAACAAATATGGAGTATGTTTGAAACTGCTGTACTTTTGCTTGATTTTGAAATCACAATGAGGAAAGTGTTTTGTAAACACCCACTTTTATTTTTCCGCTGATGTTTATCAACCGCCCACGCACTTATACTTGATTGTGAGTAATTATATTACACATCAATGTTGTATAACGCCTTCATTTTGTAACCTTGATTTTGCTTAATTTTGAAAGTGCCATAGATCAAGGTTTGGTGAATATCAGTGATTTTAATCTGCAACAACTGGGGCTTAAAAACAACACGTCAATCCTAAACATATTCATAGTTTTATATGATTGCTGTTCATACCGATGATGTGCAAGGAGGAGAGCAGAGCAGTGAAATGGGATTTTTAAAATGTTGAGGTATAGGTTTGATAGCTGTTTAATGTTGTGTTCCATATAGGTGCTTGATCTGTCAAGATCTAACGAGGCTTCTATTTCTCAGATTGATCTGTCAACCTTAGATGAAGGTCTGTGTACCTTCTTCTTATAGTTATCATTGCATATACATTTAAATATCTACTTTCAATGCCTATTAACAAAAGGAATCAATGAGGTTGTCCTTATCATTGTTCTCTTGGAAATTCTTATTTTATTGTTTGGTAAGTCTAATCAATTAGGCCTCCAAGGGATGGCTTGGTGGCAAATGGCTTAGGACTTGGTTGTCAGGTCCTAAGCCCGAGTTGGGTGATATGGTGACGGGGTTTTCAACGTTTCCAAAAAAAAAGTCTAATTAATTAGATTATTTGGCTATAAATCTATTGACTGGATTGCTGGAATCTACAATAAGCGATAACACATTTATATTCTGGTGCAGATTCTATTGGTAAATCTAGATATGTAAAGCATACATCTCAGGATGCAGAACGCCCTGACCTTGGAAGTGCACGTATTGTAATCACTGGGGGGCGAGGTTTGAAAAGTGCCGAGAACTTCAAAATGATAGAGAAGCTTGCAGAGAAACTTGGTGCAGCAGGTATCTCCTCCATAAACTGAAGTCATACTGAATTTCCATGAAAGTTATAGAGCTTCACTGTTGTCGTTACTGTTCTAATCTTTGGAGAAAAAGTTGACTTTCTAAATTTCTTATTCAATTTAGTGTTTTCTTTTGATCAAGCATACCCTCTGGTTATATAATTTTAAAAGATTTTGTGAGGATTTCATCTCTCATTCCTCGGTTTTTATATATATTTTCTTATCATGGGGATAATGAAGTACAACTATTTAGATTGTTTAAGCACTTCAGTAACTGTAATCTTCCCTTCCACAACTTGAACTCATGATCTATCCCTTGGAAAGGGGAAGAGAAACCAATTGGCTACATTACTGATTTTTCTTCATAAATATTGAGTGTTCTTATTTTCCCTTCTGTTCAGCCAGATGAAAAAAATTACTTGAACAAAAAAGAAACTTTAGGATTTCTCTTATGAAGTTTAGTTTTTTCATTATGACTGCTTTGCTGTTCAGGTTGGTCAAACTGGGAAAATTGTTGCTCCAGAATTGTATATGGCTTTTGGTGTTTCAGGAGCCATTCAACATATAGCTGGCATGAGAGATTCCAAGGTCATTGTTTCTGTAAATAAAGACGCAGATGCACCATTTTCCAGGTTAACAGTTGATGTATAATGTCTCCCTTATATTGCTACCCATTTGACTGTACTTTCAGGACTGCTACCTTGTATATGTTCTGACTGAGATGTCTGCATCTTCAACAATGGTTTTTACTCGAACGTGCGATGCAACTCGCCTTTTGGCGCTGATGCTTAGAAATCTTGGTCAAAGAGCCATCCCAATTAGTGGTCACATGAGCCAGGTATAGGAATCCAATGGACTTGTATATGAGTTATCCTTTTTAGATCTCTTTGTCCCTTGCTTGTTTAATAAATTATCTTACTTGTCTATGGAATACATCTTACAGTCAAAGAGACTTGGCGCTATGAATAAGTTTAAGTCTGGAGAGTGCAATATTCTTATCTGCACTGATGTTGCAAAGCAGAGGGCTTGATATTCCGTCTGTAGATATGGTCATCAATTATGATATTCCAACAAACTCTAAGGTCAGGTTTCTCATCTGCACTGACAGGACAAGTAGATGGCTTTCTTTATTGTCAATAAGTGCTTTATGTGACAAAAATTAGATTAGGGTTATATTTTGTATTTTTATTTGGATGTATTTAATGTTTTTATTTATGAAGATATCGATTTTTTTTGGAAGTCCATCTAATTCTTAACATTTGGTTTATAATTTCAGATTTTGTGCCAGATATCATATTGTTGGGGGATTGTTGCAGGCTTCTCAACAAGTATCATGAATTTTGGTGGGGGCATGACATTTTGATGGGACTTTAAGAGTAGTTTTTGAAATATATATATGTTAATTTAAAGATTGTCTATGGAGTTTTTGTATTCATCATGTGATACTGTTGAATTGATTAATACGATTAATCTATTATATTGCGAATTTTATATAAATGTAATTTTTTAGTTTTTTATTTCATTGAGTTTGTATATATATATATATATATATGTATATTTTATGATTAATTTAATTACAAAAAATAAGAAATATAATTGTGAAATAATACGATTTTTAAATTTTAAAAGATATTGACGGATATTGATACTATAGTAACAATAATTACTGACACTAAAAATCAAATATATGCGATATACTGATACTGCAGTAACAAAATTTACTGACACTATAGTATCACTAAATACTGATGATATAGTGTCAATAATTTACTGACACTAAAATAGTGTGAGAGATTACTGATACCATAGTGTCAATAATTTTCTGATACTACAGTATTAACGTTTACTGACACTAAGAATCACTGACACTAGAAACTAGTGTCAGTGATTTCTGGCTGCGGCAACACTGACACATTTATATAGTGTCAGTAAAACCCTTTACTGACACTAATTTAGTATCAGTAAAAGCCTTTTTTCTTGTAGTGCCCCTATCTATATGTCGGAGAAGAAGGTGACGAAATTTGTGAAGAAGAATATTATCTACAGGTTCGGGATCCCTCGAGCCATCATCACTGATAATGGGAAGTAATTCGATAGCAGAGGTTTCAGGAAGCTCTGTGAAGACCTCCAAATCACCTTGAGATTCACTTCACCTGCTCATCCCAAGTCTAATGGGCAGGTCGAGGCGGCCAACAAAACAATCAAGGCAAATCTGAAGGAAAGGCTCGGATCTTGTAAAGGTATGTGGGTCGAAGAGCTACCAGAAGTATTGTGGGTGCATCGAACAACCTACAAGGACTCCATATGGGAAACTCCATTTTCTTTGGCCTATGGTTGTGAAGCAGTTATTCCAGCATAGATCGGGATGACCACCCACAGGGTCCAGCATTTTGAGATAGAGCAGAATTAAGAGCTCATCAAGAACCACATCGATCTAATCGAAGAAAAATGGGAGAAGACAGCTGTAAGAGCGCCCGTCTATCAGTAGAGAATGGCCCGTTTCTACAACAAGAATATTAAATTTTCGATACACATTCGTTAGCGTAGAACCGAATAGTTAAGAAACATATCTAGATTCCTAGCATATGCGAACATTAAAATTGGATTATATATCAAATATCAAGCATGAATAATGTAATGGATGAAGCATCAGACCTGCTCTGATACCATTTTTGTTGGGGTTTTGGGGTCGGGGCGCAGCGGAAGTACGGGTTCAGGCGAAATCTTATTTTAAAACTTTTTCAAAATACCGAATAAATTAAACAATATCTAATATGAATAATTTATTCATATTTCACCTAAACCTATTTATTTAATATCAAATATCAACATAAATATAGTGAAAACTCGCGAAACTTTTATGAAAACCGTTTTTCCGCAAAATTGCCTAAAACGCGTTTTTGACCGAGCTGACTACCCGACACTTATGGAAACTGCCCAGGTCAGATCCAATAGCGTCGGGGCAGTTCATGGGCTTTCCAAACAGTGACGGAATCACCGTTTTCACAGCCGTGACCCGGTTGGCTCAAAATCCACCCGGTAACGCCGTTTTTGACCGTTTTCGCTTATTTCAAGTCGGAAACACTTTCTGGCAATTGTTCCAACTCCAAAATTACATCCAAAACATTTATTTAACATCAAATACATCAATATACACTGAAAATTCCAGATCTGAAATAGTGACAGAAAATGCTAAAAATTCATGCTTAAATCCAAATTTTCACTAGGATTAATCTAATTAATCCTACATCAAAGAAGTCCCACCACATATGAACAACTCTAGAACAATTCTAGGCTATTTTAGAGTGTCTCAAACAACTCTAAAATGGCAAAAAGGTTGTCTAACAACAATTAAACAAATTGGCCTAGAATTACACTAATTCCACCCAATTAAGCTTCACACATGCAAACTACTTCCAATTCCAATCACCACAACCAAAAGCCCCAAAATTTAGCAAGTAAAGAAAATCCCTAGATCTATTCTAGGAATCACAAGAACAAGAAACAAAGTTTCTAAGCTCAAGAGCATAAAGAATTACCTTAATTCTCATTTTTTCCTAAGTTTTATTTCTTGTTTTTCCTTCACTTTTGGATTGAATCTTCATTCAAAATGAAAACCCATTTTCTTCTATCTTGTTGGAAGCTCTCGGCAGTTCATGGAAGTGAACAAGAGAGAGAAACAAATTTTTCTCTTTTTTTTTTATAATGTGAAAAACGAAATTGGCCTTGGGGCACTTTTGTCCTTTTGGAAATTTGTCAAAATAAATCCAAAATAAATCAAATTAAACTTTATTCTATCAAATCAAATTTAGACAAATATAAAGTTTAATTAATGCATGCTATATCACCCAATAATAATAAAACACATTTCATAACATTTATGAAATATGTTAATTAATTAATTATTTAAATATTTAACATTTAAATATTCAAATAATTAATCAATATAATTATTATTATATATATGTATTTTTTATTTACATTAAATAAAAAATACATATATTTATGGCATGTTCCAAAATCTCATTTGACGAATAATTAATGTGTATCTAATCGTATTATGTATCAAATACAAATACACAATAATTATTAGCGGACAAAATTCCCTAATGCATTTGTTTATCGTTTAACCGATTAAACGATCCGAATTAACTCATTTAATTCGATGAAGTATTATGAATAATCCATATTATTCTTATCGTGCCCAAGTGCTCAACGAGTACATTTCATATTGTGGGACTCTCTAAGTTTAGGTTTATCCGTCACGAAATCCAATTTCGTGTCCATAATCCACCCACTCATGAATTATGACGACCACGGATAATCTCGCTAAACTATGTAAGTCGAGGTCATAGCATATGTATAATCCCTCCGTCACAGGCCATCCGTATTATACCTGGGATATAGATCAGAACGTCAAATCCGTTTGGTATAGTACAGTCGACTTTCAATTTACGATCTCTAAATAAGACTCGAAACTAGTTTCCGATGTTATACCACGACCATGGATTTACTAGATCATAAACACGTGAGGATGTCTATGCCCTGTACACATAACTGACGGATCCTATCTTGATACGCACTGGATATCATTAGCATCAGTCCACACCCAACGAACAGACGGAGGTCTGATCATGGATAGATCGTTGACGTGACTGCCATCAAAGTGTGGAGGATAACTCATATATCCACAGTGGTATCTCAAGTCGAAGGACCATTATGTTCGCTCAACTCGAGAAGGTTCCTATTGAGGTTGGTTTACCATCTATTAGGAAACCTTCAGTGAGTCGTTCAGTGTCTTATCAAATAATCACCTACATGTCTATACGAGTCTCCCGAGACTCAGGGTTCACTGGGATAAACCATCGGACCAAGTCACGATATACGACATGTACTGGTCTCAGGGGATTTTACTAACCGACCCGTGTTAGTAAATCTTGACCAGGAACTTTATTTAAGGATATACAACAATAGTGCGCTTCCCAATGTCAATTACAAACTACATTGTAACTGAACACTATACTGTAAATCCTAGGGTCTTTGTCTAATATACACGTATCGCTGAACCAGATTCAGTTTCGATATAATCATAATCAGATTAGATCGAATAAGTGTATAAAAGACAAGGGTGCTACCACTAAAATTAGTAATGTTATGGAAAATCGAACTGCTCGTATTTATGAATCGGACATAAATACGATCCGGATTGGCACTCGGAGCACCAACCCTAACAATTTCTCCCACTTGCTCTAGTGTCAATTGTTGGACAATTATGACCCATAGCGTCACTATTTGTACAGATCATGGTGTTGTTGTACAAATTAACTATATGACAAAGGAGATTGCTCTCTTATCATTTGTGATTAGATCACCTTAGATGTATAAATGATGAGAGGTCCCTATGATTTGTTCCTGGACAGAGAATGATATGAGACAGTATCAGTCCACGTAGGATAAATCATTAAATATCCCTAGTCAGAGTATTATCGAGATTGGACATCGATAAATACGTAAAAGACTAGTATTGCACTTGTGCGCATTGTGAGGGCACAACGGCATAGTTCTCATATATTTGGGTATTGGATACTCATGCAAGTTTAATAGGAGGTTGTGTTTCACCGATGGTACGGGAAACAACTTCTCTCTGGCTAGACCCCCTCGGAATCCCATTGGTAGTATGACTGTGTGTCTATGAGAGTCCGACATCAGGGTAGGTGTATTTGGTCTTAACCTGAGACTTGCACCACTAATACTTACGACAATCAATATACTTTGGTTGAGGTCGTCAAGGGCTTTAACCGGTTATGTGTACGCCAATACTGGGTATATTGAGAATCATAGAGTATTGGGTTTGATGTCAAGACGGAAGTATCACTTCAGTCATAGTGGAGATGATCACCTGTCACGTAGGATAATGTAGAGAGGTCCCTATGATTTGTTCCTGGACAGAGAATGATATGGGACAGTATCAGTCCACGTAGGATAAATCATTAAATATCCCTAGTCAGAGTATTATCGAGATTGGACATCGATAAATAAGTAAAAGACTAGTATTGCACTTGTGCGCGTTGTGAGGGCACAACGGCATAGTTCTCATATATTTGGGTATTGGATACTCATGCAAGTGTAATAGGAGGTTGTGTTTCACCGATGGTACGGGAAACAGCTTCGCTCTGGATAAACCCCCTCGGAATCCCATTGGTAGTATGACTGTGTGTCTATGGGAGTCTGACATCAGGGTAGGTGTATTTGGTCTTAACATGAGACTTGCACCGCTAATACTTACGACAATCAATATACTTTGGTTGAGGTCGTCCAGGGCTTTAACCGGTTCTGTGTACGCCAATACTTGGTATATTGAGAATCGTAGAGTATTGGGTGTGATGTCAAGACGGAAGTATCACTCCAGTCATAGTGGAGATGATGTCACGTAGGATACGGTATTAGTGCTCTTAAGTGCTGCGCGGCCATCGGGATATTATGACTAGGTCATGTATATCCGATTATAGAGACTAGTTACCAGACATCCGACATGTTTTCGTACGGGGCAGACACAACTCCAGCCCCAGCCTAGCACGTGACCATCAGATACTAGATCGATATGCACTATACGATGTATACTACGCCTGATACAGATCCTTGATTCCTGTAAGGATATTTCCGGAGAATTGGGTAGGCATGGTGCTTTGGTAGAAGCCAACCTTGTCTTGTGAATCGGTAAAACGTAGTACTTGGTACTTACGTGTTCGGATAGTCCGACGACCGTATTTACTGCTGCCAACATATCCGGGGATCTCATGGGTCGCTTCCCAATGATTCACCGATGATGTATGACTCGCACTTTAATTAATCTGGGATTAATTCGATGAGAGAGAAAATTAATCTGGGATTAATTACGGAGATATTTTATCTGGGATAATATAGTCTAAAGAGAGAGAACGCGATTAATTTGGAATTAATCGGTAAAATAAATTTAATAGTTAAATTTGATTTTTCTATTTAATTTATTCGAATGGGCTAAATTAATATATCGGATATATTAATATGAATTGGATTTCATTACGAAATTAAAGTCGGACTTTAATGCAACGAACGAATTAATTTAGAATTAATTTGTAAACACGTTCGTAATATATTTGTGAGGCATCGATATTTAATTAAATTAGATTTAATTATTTAACGACGGAAGTTCGTTTAATCGGATTAAACGAAACCGAGCCGCGGCAAATGTTCGTAGAGATATTTTGAATTTTGAATTCAAATATGTGGGGCCCATGTGTGGTAGGTGTACCTACCACCCAACTACCTTGTTTTGCCTTTGAAAAACCATTTACCCACACCTACCAAGTTTAGGGTAAAAGTGAAATGGTTTTACCTAAAGGTGAATAACAAAAGGGGATCTCTACACTTTTGTAAAAAAATAATAATTCATTAGATGAATATTGAGAAAACCCTAGACAACTCTCTCTCTCTCCATCCTCTCTCTCCTTTCTCTCCTTTCCAAAGCTCACGCCCAAAGGGCTGTGAACACTGTCAAAAACGTGACAGTCCAAGAGAGGAGAAAGCTTGATTTTGTGGCAAGATCCAATGCTAGTACACTTCTAAGAGGCATACGAAGGTGTTAGGGAAACCCACCCACGAGCCGGGAATCAAACGATGAAGATTGAAGCTCCAAATTTCAGATCAAAAACTGAAAATTGATGGCAGTGGACTGCACTGCAGTGGGCGTGGAAATGGAGGCCAAAATCATTTTGTTTGTTGCCGAATCGTCTCAACCGATCGATGTGAGTATTCCGCTATCTCCTTTGATGTATTCACACATGTTTTTCATGCTTGTTATGATCTTGGGACCTAAATAGAAACCAACAATGGTATCAGAGCCTAGGTTCAAGCATGAAACTTTTGGGTTAAAATTTGGGTAAACTTGATTTGAGCATGTTTTTGGTTAAATTGATTGATTGAATATGCTTAATATGTTTAATTGAAGTTTGATTGGATCAATTTCTTAAATTGTTTGGACAATTTTTCCCCAAATATTTCCCCTTGGCCGAATGTAATAAGAAATTTTATAATCTTGGATTTTTTGATTTTGATTCATTGGATGAGTTAGAATATGTAGGATGATGTTTATTTAAGATTTGATTTGAATTTTGAATTGAACAAAAGTCCCTAATTTCCTTATGTTGGCCGAATGGATAAGCCCTAATATAGTCTTGGAATTTTGATTTTTTGACATTGGATGTGTTGAAATCATTCGGAATTTGATTTACTGTCGATTGTGGATTAATTGGATTGAAACCGAATTGGCATAAATAACTCCCCTTGGCCGAGACTTGTAGCATGGTTAATGGGTTTGATTTTTCATCAAAGTGTTGTTGACATGTGATATGATGATGAAAGCATGATTAATTGGACAAAATGATGTTTTGGAAATATTGATTTGGTTAATTAATCATGTAATACACTTTGGTAATTAATTGGAAATTTGGAATTTGGTAATTTAATTATTGGGCCTTAAAATTGGATTTGGGCTTTTAAAGTTGTAAATGGGCTTATTGGGCTTTGTTGTACAAAGTTGGGTTTAGGCAAATTGGATTGGATCCAATTGGGCCCAAAACCGCTTCCATAAAGTCCAAATGCGACTTAATGAACCTTTAAAGTTTAATTGGGCCTATGGGCCGAAATTGATTTCTGGCTTATGGGGTTACTCCTTGATTGGGCTTTGGTTGCTGAAGCCCATGCCTTAAAGAAATTAATTTAAAGCCCATTGGACTTGAATTAAACTGACGTTGGACGTTAATCGGGCTTTGAGACCCGTAACGATTAAATTTGGAATTTAAGTCGTAAAAGGTTTATTAATAAAGTGTAATATTTAATTTGGAATTAAAATAGTGAATTAGTATTAAATACATATTAATTGGATTTAATGTTGTAGTTTAATTTAATTCGAGAATTCGTACTTTGAGTACTTATTCGCAAAAACGAGTTTGACTCGCGCAAAATCAAATCGTTTTTTGAACATTGGATGATCACTAATTATCAGATTAATTAATTTGATTAGATTGATTGATAGCATGCTTGTGTGAATACATGGTTGTGATGAATGAATAATGTATATCAGATGGATATTAGTTGGGTGAGGGCAATTTTGGAAATTGTTGTAATAAATTCGATTTATTAAATTGGACCTGCGTGTCCAGCCTTATCACCTCTATTCTCTTTGTATTCTCTTCTCACCTATTCCCCTCAATGTAAATGAGGTTTCTTTAGTAGTGTAGTGTAACGGGTAGAAGTAATACAAGTGCTTGTTTGAGAGAGAAATGGAGAGATTTGATCTAGGATCAATGTGTTAAGTATCCATCCGCATATCATTATTATTTATTTTCATATGCGCTTTATTATGTGTTTAGAATGCATGTTTAAGGGTGTATGATGATGAGACCTAAACAAAGATAATAAATTGGTAGCCAATTTGCACGCGAAAAACCCTCATCAAATATCATGCGTTTTTTCCTTCCATTGAGTGATTCTTACTCAAGATCCGAGACTGGTCATTGGGTTGTTGGCCAAAGTCAAGCCCTTTGTCCGTCGAAGATGTGTTTGAATCACGAGAGTTTTGTTCTATATTGGTGTCTTGTCCAAGTTGTGGTTTGTTGGCCAAAGTCAAGACCACTTCTTGTCCATCGACATTGATTACGAAGCTTTCCATGGTCAATGGGTCGCGCTTGACTGGGATCACTAGGTTTGTTGTGCCAACCAAGGCTTAGTTGATTCAGAGAAAAAGGTTAGGTAATACATTGGATGTATTGGCATATATAAGATATATGTTTAGGATTTGGATATCCGCCTACTGGATCTAGGAATTGGATTAGATCCAATTGATCTTAGAGATCTACCTAGTTAAATTATCATACAATTTGTTGGCCAAAGTCAAGATTGTGTGATATTTAACGGGATCCTAGCCCACTAGGAAACACGGTTTCCCGAGTACTCGACAGAGGGTTAGAGGCTCGCCGAAAAATAGTGGGAGGCAAGAATTGAATTTGCAATATTCGTTTAATTACTTTGCCATACGCGTCATTCAAATTATTCGTCATATAAATTAAATGTTAGTTGGACTAATATTTAAATTGTTGTTTTAATAAGCAGTTGGACTATAGTAGTTGATTATATAATTGGATTATAGTAATCAATATATTTGAATTAATTAATTTCAATTTACAGTTGATTTTATAATTGGATTATAGTAATCAATGTAATTGAGGTTAATTGATTTAAATTATATTTGTTGTATAGTTGGACTATAATAATCAATATTACATAGTACCACAAATCGTTGATTAAATAGTTGGACTATTAGAATCAAGATGAATGAAAGATTAGTGTTTAAAAAGCATAATCCTAGGTGAAAATGTATTTAAACGACTATATTTTAAATTGGGAATAATTTCAGGATGGTCCTGGAAATAAATAATAAGTTACTTTATTTGATAAAATAACCTATTATGCCTAAGCCAAGAATTAAGCAAATAGTAGAGCATAATCTTTGGAAGATTTATGTGATGATAACTTAAGTGCTTAATTCGATATACTTATCATAAATCTATGTTTAGATTTAAGAAGTATTAAAATTGCAATAAATAACTCTTGGAGGGTTAAAGACTATTCTCGAGGAGATAAAGTCAAACTTTGCAATTAGGTAAGTGGCGCAAGGCGCACCATACTTCAATATTCTAGAAACCCAAGGCTTGGCAAAGGCTTCTGAAATATTTGAAAGGGCAAAGGAAAAATCATTATGATCTTCTGGGAGGATAAATGACATATCCTAAAGTGACTGCGTTTGGATATGGCAGACACGGAAGGAATTAAGAAGGGCAAGGCTCTGACTTTAAGAATGTTGTCAATATTATGTCTATTACTAGTATTAAAATTGGATTTTAAAATACTTAGTGTGGTACATAAATTATATGGATTGATGTTCAGAATCTGCTGTGAGCAGGATACTGACTTCAAGCTGAGATTAATCTGCGAATCGGAAACGGGACGAAAGTCGCTGTTTCGACCGTAGAATCCTAAGTTTAGGAACTACCTTTTGGGTATATACTTAAATTAGGAACTGTTATAATGTAACTAGTTTGACTAGAAACATTATCTTCATATCAGTGTTTAATCCGTTGCGGATAGACCTTTATATTCTAGAACACTAAAGTGTTTCATTATATAAAGAATGATATTAAGATAAACACATTAGATGTGAGTAACATAATTTATATTTTGAATATAAATAATATCTCAAATATAAAACATGACAAATAAATAGCTCAAACTGATTTGATCATTAAGAACTTATTTGTGGCATTGTTGTCTGGGACACAATCAAACAAGACTCGTATATCCACACTTTCGAAGAGTGGGTACTAGGACTAATTTGATTTATTCAAATAAAGTCTACGAATCTAGTTTATTGGGCAAAATGCCTAAACACTATTTACTTGGTAAAAGTGCTAGTGCCACCGATCTGTTAGCCCTATTCATAGTGAAGTAAGTGGGCCCATATCTAGCAATGCTAGATGTGAATATGAATATTTCGTGACCTTAACGGATGTGGCATCACGTTATGGTTATGTGTTTCTTTTGAAGAACACAAATCGATAACTTTTAGAGTTTCGACACGAAGTAGACAAACAGATCGTCTAAAGTATTAAACCGTCGGGGTAAGACCGTAATGGAAAATACTTAAGCAGTAAGTTTCAAAATACGTGAAAGAGTATAGTATTTTTTTCAATGAGGACTCCTCCCGAGACACGTCAGTTTGACTGTGTGTCCGTACGGAGAAACCAAAATTTTGTTAGACATGATAAGGCTAATCATGAGTCGCTCTGAGCTACCATTTCCTTCAACGGATATGCATTAACAGTGCAAGAACTTATTTTGAATAAGGTTCCATAATAATCTGTTTGACAGATATCATATTAGATATGAACGGGAAAGAAACCGGGTTTCTCATTCCTGATGATTTGGGTATGCTAGGCATATGTTTGGATGATACCAAACTAAACCCAATAGGATAAGTGCCAATTGTAGGTCATCCTAGGGATACCATAAATATAGTACTTATACATCTCACGAGAGAACAATGTTATTGTTGCTCACCATGCGGTTTTCCTAAGAGGAATACCGATATCCGATATGCATGGAATCGATAGGATAATACTGTTCAGAGTCAGATGAACACAAAGATAGTTCATCACAAGAATGGAACACAGATAGTTCTCAATGAACCTACCATTAATCTTCGAATACACAAGAACCGCGTAGATCGGAGAAATCAGAAACAACCTGGGGTATGGGTTTCTGATCTCACCTCATAAAGATGTCATCTTGTTGAGGTAGACCAACCGACTACGTTTGAGGAAGTGATACAAGGTATCGACTCCCTTTTATGGCAAAGTGCCATGAGTCCAAAATGGATTCCATGTATACCAACTATATTTGGACACTAGTTGATATACCGAAGGCATTGTGCCTACTGGTACAGTATAAGTCTTCAAGGAAGACATACATGGATGGCAACATACCAACGTACAAAGCTAGGCTTTTAGCGAAAAGGTATCGTTATCAACATTGTGTTGATTACGGTTCAACCTTTTACCTGTTGCCACAGTAAATCCATTTGGATAATGCTTGCTGAAATTGTACATTTATGAAATGTGTCAGTTAAAGATCAAATCGCTTTCCTTAAACGGAAACCTTTTGGAGGATGTTTATAACATCCTGACGATTTTTTCGTACCTAAACCAGCAAACTAGGTTTGCGGGTTGTTCGATCCATGTTTGGATTGAAGCAAGCATAAGGTTCTTGGAGCTGACGTTTTGATGTAATCATAATGGTTTATGATTTAATTCAAAACGAAAATAATTCTTGTGTATATAAGGAGGTTAGTGGGAGCGCACTGACAATGAATGTCCTGTATAAAATAATGATAATATATGTCATTTCTTGGAAATGATATTCCCATAAAATAATCGGTGAAAGCTTGGCTTTCGAGATAATTCTCCGTAGAATTCTTAGGAGTAACAACCTTTATTCTAGGAATAAAGATCTATTGGGATAGATTTAAAGTTGTTAACACTCTCTGAGAAATTGTACATTTAAAGTTACGTGACCTGGTGTCTCATACGCTTTGAGCATATGGAGTCACAATCAGACCAATCCGAGTGATAGTCACTGGATTGAAGTTAAGAACATCCGTTAGTATCTTAGAGAACTAAGGATGTTGTCTTATTCTGTGGAGATGGAGAACTTGAAGTGACTGGGATCGCTGTAGCAAGTTTCCAAACCGATAAAGACGACTATAAGTCGCAAACGGTACTATAAAGTTTGAATACCGAACAGTGAGCTGGAAATCTTCCAAGCAAGATACTGTTACCATATAAAACACAAATACGGATTATTGCTGCAGCTGAGGCAGCAATAGAAGCCATTTGGGTCGATAATACTAATTAGATTAGATATAGTTCTGTTAGCGGCTGAGCTAGGCGTCAGCACAGGCTAAAGAATTAATGGTCTCATCAACGATCCAGATATATACTTCGATATTCATCTGATTCGTTCGGATCATACATCATGGTGATGTGATGATCGTATAAATCGCATCAGACGATAATCATGTAAATCCGCTGACGAAAACCTTTTCTCAGCAATTTGAGCCAACCGTACATAGTTCGGGTGTTAGGCACTCGAGTGACTGGCTATAGGCCAAGTGGGAGATTGTTGGACAATTATGACCCATAGCGTCACTATTTGTACAGATCATGGTGTTGTTGTACAAATTAACTATGTGACAAAGGAGATTGCTCTCTTATCATTTGTGATTAGATCACCTTAGATGTATAAATGATGAGAGGTCCCTATGATTTGTTCCTGGATAGGAGAATGATATGAGACAGTATCAGTCCACGTAGGATAAATCATTAAATATCCCTAGTCAGAGTATTATCGAGATTGGACATCGATAAATACGTAAAAGACTAGTATTGCACTTGTGCGCGTTGTGAGGGCACAACGGCATAGTTCTCATATATTTGGGTATTGGATACTCATGCAAGTGTAATAGGAGGTTGTGTTTCACCGATGGTACGGGAAACAGCTTCGCTCTGGATAGACCCCTCGGAATCCCATTGGTAGTATGACTGTGTGTCTATGGGAGTCCGACATCAGGGTAGGTGTATTTGGTCTTAACCTGAGACTTGCACCGCTAATACTTACGACAATCAATATACTTTGGTTGAGGTCGTCCAGGGCTTTAACCGGTTATGTGTACGCCAATACTGGGTATATTGAGAATCGTAGAGTATTGGGTGTGATGTCAAGACGGAAGTATCACTCCAGTCATAGTGGAGATGATGTCACGTAGGATACGGTATTAGTGCTCTTAAGTGCTGCGTGGCCATCGGGATATTATGACTAGGTCATGTATATCCGATTATAGAGACTAGTTACCAGACATCCGACATGTGTTTCGTAGGGGCAGACACAACTCCAGCCCCAGGCCTAGCACGTGACCATCAGATACTAGATCGATATGCACTATACGATGTATACTACGCCTGATACAGATCCTTGATTCCTGTAAGGATATTTCCAGAGAATTGGGTAGGCATGGTGCTTTGCTAGAAGCCAACCTTGTCTTGTGAATCGGTAAAACGTAGTACTACTTACGTTTTCGGATAGTCTGACGACCGTATTTACTGCCAACATATCCGGGGATCTCATGGGTCGCTTCCCAATGATTCACCGATGATGTATGACTCGCACTTTAATAATCTGGGATTAATTCGATGAGAGAGAAAATTAATTGGGATTAATTACGGAGATATTTTATCTGGGATAAATATCGTCTAAAGAGAGAGAACGCGATTAATTTGGAATTAATCGGTAAATAAATTTAATAGTTAAATTTGATTTTTCTATTTAATTTATTCGAATGGGCTAAAATTAATATATCGGATATATTAATATGAATTGGATTTCATTACGAAATTAAAGTCGGACTTTAATGCGAACGAACGAATTAATTCGTAAACGACGTTCGTAATATATTTGCGAGGCATCGATATTTAATTAAATTAGATTTAATTATTTAACGACGGAAGTTCGTTTAATCGGATTAAACGAAACCAAGCCGCGGTAAATGTTCGTAGAGATATTTGAATTTTGAATTCAAATATGTGGGGCCCATGTGTGGTAGGTGTACCTACCACCCAACTACCTTGTTTTGCCTTTTGAAAAACCATTTACCCACACCTACCAAGTTTAAGGTAAAAGTGAAAATGGTTTTACCTAAAGGTGAATAACAAAAGGGGGATCTCTACACTTTTGTAAAAAAATATAATAATTCATTAGATGAATATTGAGAAAACCCTAGACAACTCTCTCTCTCTCCATCCATCTCTCCTTCTCTCTTTTCCAAAGCTCACGCCCAAGGGGTTGTGAACACTGTCAAAAACGTGACAGTCCAAGATAGGAAGAAGCTTGATTTTGTGGCAAGATCCAAGTGCTAGTACACTTCTAAGAGGCATACGAACGTGACAGTCCAAAAGAGGAAGAAGCTTGATTTTGTGGCAAGATCCAAGTGCTAGTACACTTCTAAGAGGCATACGAAGGTGTTAGGGAAACCCACCCACGAGCCAGGAATCAAACGACGAAGATTGAAGCTCCAAATTTCAGATCCAAAACTGAAAATTGATGGCAGTGGACTGCACTGCAGTGGGCGTGGAAATGGAGGCCAAAATCATTTTGTTTGTTGCCGAATCGTCTCAACCGATCGATGTGAGTATTCTGCTATCTCCTTTGATGTATTCACACATGTTTTTCATGCTTGTTATGATCTTGGGACCTAAATAGAAACCAACATCAATCCATGGTATCCTATACACATCTTCAATGTATATCTTATACCCATGGCCCTCAAGAGCTCACCAGCACTTAAGAGGTAGGCATGAACAAGTAGCATGCTTTAACGAATCGAGTCTGTCCAACAAACTCAACCGTTTTCGTTAACTAGCATCATTAATATTTTGCAGAATCCAAATTCCACATCAATATGACTCAGACGTTATATCAGTATTGTGCTATAGTTGTTAAGTTATCTATGTATTTAGAAATCAAATCCAAATACTTTAAGATAACCACAAACACTATATTAATATCAACACTTCCAATCATTGAGGTCACTATGCAACTTCATAAGTCAATACTTCATAAGTTGCAACTGATTTCACTAGTTTTGTAGAATCAACAGTGACACTCCTACTGTATATTTTCTGACTTTATATGACATAGACCATCTAATGTCATAATTAGGATAAAAACTATTCTGACCTTATGGTTGCTGACTAAATTCTCCATAAATTAGAAACTCATTCCTAATATCTCGAAGATCACAAAGAACATGTTTATAGAACCATCATATGGTCTGTAGCATATCAAAATAACTCATATTACAATTAAATTGATATCTTTAATCGCACATAATATAGTATTCAACACGCTATCATCCCATGATGTATAAGATTGATTAGACATTCCAATCAATCTATCTTTTGACAAAGGAATCATCCTCTACGAAAGATGAATACTATATATAAAAGACACGTTAACTGTCAAACAGTTATACTAACTGTCATACAGATAGTCTTATTGTGTCATTTATTAAATCGTATCTAATATGCGACTAATGGGAGTATCTCACAAGTCTCTTAGTTTTATATCTTATATAAAACCTTATATCAAATATATCAGAGATTACTCCCACTAATTACACGGAGAAAAGAAGACTTAGGATATATAATACTAGAAAGAAATTTATACGCTCCCACTGACCCTACTGACAAATACATATTCTCCATACTTCTATAAAACTAGACAATCTGACTGTATCAAAATCAGAGAGCACGAATTTCTGGAAAGCTTATCTGAGTCTACAATAGGCTCCATAAGCTAGTATATCAAAATGTGATCTTAGCAGAATACAAACTCTAGGGCCATTCCAGAACGAATTCTTCAAACAAAGAAATCACAACGAATTTCTCATTCGAATAAATCACTCACGAACGCCACTTTGCATTCTTTATCCAAAACACACGGTTTAATATCGACATTAACCAACAGATCCTTAATTGTCCAAACAGTGCGACAATAGACAATTTTTCTCAGAATCTACAATAGACTACTGAGCATAACCTTTCTCACCGTCATACTATAAAGGTCAAACCTTTATCAAGCTCACCATGCTTTTGCTGCGCAAACAATTTGCACATTTATGAACTATTCATAACGAAAGCCTAATCAAATTCAAAACTTGATCGTCGTAAGCCTTGAATAATTTTAAATCTATGGTTCAATGGCGAGTTCCAGAATCGATATCAAATATCGCTCTCACTATAAGTTATAGGATAATTTTCTTCGATAAGAAAACAACAGAACCATTAAGTATCGAATACTTTGTAAATGATTCTGCCATCCTATTAAACTTATACGGAAGTTGTCTTAGGGTCTTTTCATCTTATTAATTACACAGTTCCATTACAGTTTATCATTCTCACATTTGACTTCACTAAGTCAAATTCTTTCTGCAATCGTCAACATCCAATGTTAACATACCAAGTAATAACATAATTTTATTACTCGGGATCATAGAAAAAAAATATTCTATCAACACAATACAATATTCCATAAATATAATAAATGATAAACTTCTCACTCGTACCTCCGAGGCACAAGCACTTTCAATTATATAACAATTATACAAAAAAGTCTCAAATCTTAAACTTTTCAAGATTCGAATTTTCTAGTATACATATCATATATGTAACTATAGAAACAAATGGAAATTAAATTAAAGAGATGAATTAGTGTTACTGGAGCATAACCCAAAAAGCGTTGAAAAATTAATTCGGTAACTCTCAATATCAACGAATCAAATCATATAAGATTCGATTACTCCCACTGACCAATTCCATCAAAATTGAATCGCAGAAGTTTAATATTGAGTAAAAATCATATTCATTAAATAACTATAGAACTAATTGCCTTAAATTCACATATTTGATCATATCAAACATCTTTGAACAATTCAAAGACTCACGATGAATTTTATAGTTTCAACACTTCAAATAGAATATCTTAGATCCATTCAAAATATTCCATTTAGTTTCATCAGAGAAATAATGAAAGTCTTTGAACAATTAAAGACGTTCAACATGTTCTCTACTAGAAACACGTAACTAAGTCATGACAAATCATTAACTAAGTTACGGAGCATAGAAAACTATTTTAAGGTAATTTCTAATTATTAAACTACATACATCCAATGTATTAGTTTAATAAATCGGTGGTCCAATGACAATCATCGGTTAAATGAGATTTAATCATGTCATGAATACAATATTCATTAAATGGTTAAGGATATCTGGTGTGATCTCATATCAGACCATCATTTACCATAAGGAACAAACATCCAGTGCTTTATGATAAAATCTCATAATGCATAATTCTAAGTCATTTATATTACCGAATATTTTCTTAATGTTTATCTTTTCATTAATGACACTACTAGTCATCTTAAAATATATAACAACTGTTTATACAGAACAAGTAACTATCCAATAGTCACAAATTCTGATATCAAATATCAAAACAGTTATTGAACATTATTTTAAATAACTAGACGGGAGATCTGATATCCAATACTTTCAGTTGTCATATTGTGAGAATCAATATTCTCTATACACAACTATACATATCTTTTTTCTTAAGCTTTATAATTTGCCTTCAATTATTCACAACAATTGTAAATAATCGATTAGCAAATTGTGTCAGACACGTGACTTCTAAAAGTCACTAAAAGCAAGAAACGTCATTAAAGGATAAACAATACTAAGGGATTTTCTTAGTGCCAGTCAAGAATCTCAGACATGAACTGATTCGTATCAATTCTTACTGCATAAAAACAATTCTAACTTGAATAATATCTTAGACAGATATCCATTTAGATTACCTAATCGTGACTTAGAAACTAAGTCACAAACCATCTTGATTTTCAAGAAAATCGGAACAATAATTCCTGATGGTTTTAAAACTAATCTAACAATATCTAAGTCTACTGTCTTTCTAGAACTTGTTCTAGAATTATGCATCCATAAGTAAAGTCAGAAAATATATTCTAAAATAGACATGCAGTGGATTAGAAGTAAAATTCTATAAGAATATAGAATATAAGGAAAACGAAGCAGAAAATTCCATAATATTACACACACGCTTAAGTTATGGATTTTAAACCCAGCAGTGTCTCCCACTACTTTACGTAATACCGTAATCCCCAACGGACAACGAGAATTCAATAATTAAATCGAATTCCATAGTGAGAGTAAGATCCCATGAATATATTTCGACTCACAGCTTTGGCACGTTCTCGCCTACGTATATTCATTAGGTAGAAAACTCATTATCAATCACTCACCAGTGACTCCTGATTTCGGTCCTGACCGTTTCTCGCTGTGACAGCTTTGGCACGTTCACATGGAGGCGTATCAAGCCTACACTTGTCAATGACAAACTCAAGCTACCGATGTAGTGCTGACAGCTTTTGCACGTTCAGGATTTCGACTTTCACTTGAATTTGTCTCTTATCATATAAGTTTTACCGGCGTAAATGAACTACCATCCGCCATAACTGCACAGCTTTGGCACGATACAATTATAGCATCAGGAAATCATTTGCATCCGTACTGACAAGGCGGACCAAGAAACATGTATCCAATACACGTTACTTTTTACAGCCATATTTAAAAGCGAGGATTTTCCTACGGAAGTCTTAATCTACATCAAATGCAGAATTTTAATCTAAATCATTTTCTAAACATCCAATTCTACATATAGAAAATATAACTTAATTTAACAATTAAATTTTCGTTACACATTCGTTAACGTAGAACCGAATAGTTAAGAAACATATCTAGATTCCTAGCATATGCGAACATTAAAATTGGATTATATATCAAATATCAAGCATGAATAATGTAATGGATGAAGCATCAGACCTGCTCTGATACCATTTTTGTTGGGGTTTTGGGGTCGGGGAGCAGCGGAAGTACGGGTTCGGGCGAAATCGTATTTTAAAACTTTTTCAAAATACCGAATAAATTAAACAATATCTAATATGAATAATTTATTCATATTTCACCTAAACCTATTTATTTAATATCAAATATCAACATAAATATAGTGAAAATTCGCGAAACTTTTACGAAAACCGTTTTTCCGCAAAATTGCCTAAAACGCGTTTTTGACCGAACTGACTACCCGACACTTATGGAAACTGCCCAGGTCAGATCCAATAGCGTCGGGGCAGTTCATGGGCTGCCCAAACAGTGACGGAATCACCGTTTTCACAGCCGTCACCCGGTTGGCTCAAAATCCACCCGGTAACGCCGTTTTTGACCGTTTTCGCTTATTTCAAGTCGGAAACACTTTCCGGAAATTGTTCCAAATCCCAAATTACATCCAAAATATTTATTTAACATCAAATACATCAATATATACACTGAAAATTCCAGATCTGAAACAGTGAGAGAAAATGCTAAAAATGCATGCTTAAATCCAATTTTTCACTAGGATTAATCTAATTAATCCTACATCAAAGAAGTCCCACCACATATGAACAACTCTAGAACAATTCTAGGCTATTTTATAGTGGCTCAAACAACTCTAGAATGGAAACAAGGTTGTCTAACAACAATTAAACAAATTGGCCTATAATTACACTAATTCCACCCAATTAAGCTTCACACATGCATACTACTTCCAATTCCAATCACCACAACCAAAAGCCCCAAAATTTAGCGAATAAAGAAAATCCCTAGATCTATTCTAGGAATCACAAGAACAAGAAACAAAGTTTCTAAGCTCAAGAGCATAAAGAATTACCTTAATTCTCTTTTTTTCCTAAGTTTTATTTCTTGTTTTTCCTTCACTTTTGGCTTGAATCTTCATTCAAAATGAAAACCCATTTTCTTCTATCTTGTTGGAAGCTCTCGGCAGTTCATGGAAGTGAACAAGAGAGAGAAACAAATTTTTCTTTTTTTTTTTATAATGTGAAAAACGAAATTGGCCTTGGGGCACTTTTGTCCTTTTGGAAATTTGTCAAAATAAATCCAAATAAATCAAATTAAACTTTATTCTATCAAATCAAATTTAGACAAATATAAAGCTTAATTAATGCATGCCATATCACCCAATAATAATAAAACACATTTCATAACATTTATGAAATATGTTAATTAATTAATTATTTAAATATTTAACATTTAAATATTCAAATAATTAATCAATATAATTATTATTATATATATGTATTTTTTATTTACATTAAATAACAAATACATATATTTATGGCATGTGCCAAAATCTCATTTGACGAATAATTAATGTGTATCTAGTCGTATTATGTATCAAATACAAATACACAATAATTATTAGCGGACAAAATTCCCTAATGCATGTGTTTATCGTTTAACCGATTAAACGATCCGAATTAACTCATTTAATTCGGTGAAGTATTATGAATAATCTATATTATTCTTATCGTGTTGCCCAAGTGCTCAACGAGTACACTTCATATTGTGGGACTCTCTAAGTTTAGGTTTATCCGTCACGAAATCCAATTTCGTGTCCATAATCCACCCACTCATGAATTTTGACGACCACAGATAATCTCGCTAAACTATGCAAGTCGAGGTCATAGCATATGTATAATCCCTCCGTCACAGGCCATTCGTATTATACCTGGGATATAGATCAGAACGTCAAATCCGTTCGGTATAATACAGTCGACTTTCAATTTACGATCTCTAAATAACACTCGGAACTAGTTTCCGATGTTATACCACGGCTATGGATTTACTAGATCATAAACACGTGAGGATGTCTATGCCCTATACACATGACTGACGGATCCTATCTTGATACGCACTGGATATTATGAGCATCAATCTACACCCAACGAACAGACGGAGGTCTGATCATGGATAGATCGTTGACGTGACTGCCATCAAAGTGTGGATGATAACTTATATATCCACAGTGGTATCTCAAGTCGAAGGACCACTATGCTCGATCAACTCGAGAAGGTTCATATTGACGTTGGTGTACCATCTATTAGGAAACCTTCAGTGAGTCATTCAATGTCTTATCAAATAAACACCTACATGTCTATACGAGCCTCCCGAGACTAATGGTTCACTGGGATAAACCATCGGACCAAGTCACGATATACGACATGTACTGGTCTCAGCGGATTTTACTAACCGACCCGTGTTAGTAAATCTTGACCAGGAACTTTATTTAAGGATATACAACTAATAGTGCGCTTCCCAATGTCAATTACAAACTACGTTGTAACTGCGCACTATACTGTAAATCCTAGGGTCTTTGTCTAATATACACGTATCACTGAATCAGATTCAGTTTCGATATAATCATAATCAGATTAGATCGAATAAGTGTATAAAAGACAAGGGTGCTACCAGTAAAATTAGTAATGTTATGGAAAATCGAACTGTCGTATTATGAATCGGACATAAATACGATCCGGATTGGTACTCGGAGCAACCAACCCTACACCAAATATATATGTTAAAAAAACATAAATAAGAATAAAAAAAGGAAAAAAAAAGAAAAAAAGAAAAAAAGAAAAAAAGAAAAGAAAAAAAGAAAAAAAGAAACGGAGAGTAAAAAGACGGAAGACCTTTGAATACGAATGTACATGGGGGAGTGAACAAAAAGAACACGAAAAGAAACAAAGAGCAGGAAGTGTAGATATACCATTATCTAGCCCATAACGGGGCTCAATCCCACTGCAATCACTAATCAAGATAGAAGTTTGGGTTTAAACTCTCAAATCCTTGTAGTCTTATCCAAAAATGATCTGTAAAACCAAAACATATGCTTAGGTTGTAGCTCTTTTCTTGCAAGTTGATTAGTAATTATTAGAGTTATTTATGTTTTACTACTAATAAAGTTATGATAAAATTAACAATTGGGTATTATGAATATTCACATATTACACTCTTTACTACTAAACTTATATAAAATTAACATTTTACTACTTTTTATATTAAACAGTTAGTTGACCGTCAGTTGACCTTTCAAAAGAATTTTTATCCTTAAAATAAACGTGAAAATTCAATTATACCTTTTAAAAAAAACATATTTAATCTTATATATAACAATAAAAGAGATGCAATCAACAATCTGTTGGTTTCTATAATATGTCCCAAGAAAGATTAAGCATGTGAAATACAATAAATGAATATATATTTAACTTTGAAGTATGGCGGAATCATACTTACAATGCTTGTTGATGAAGAAAATCAAACAAAATGGAAGCTCCAAGTGTTGATTGATTCGGCCAAGAGGAGAAGAAGTGGAAAGCTCCAAGCTTTGTGTATTCCTTGCTCTATGATGTTTTCCCTATCACCTCTTTTGATCCTTGAAGGTGCTAGCCTTGCATGTGAGAAGATGTTCCAAACAACCACACTATCTTCAAGCTTTTGGCAACCAAAATGAAGAAGATGAAGACCAAAAAACTGCATGCAGTTTTCGGCAATGTGAGAGAGAGAGAGAGATTTTTCTTGTTGATTTTTGATACCAAAAATCAATTTATATTTATGCCATAATATTTATTAAATAATAATAAATCTATGACACAAACCATGCAAGGCTTAGAGTGTCAAACACTCAAATTCCATGCATAACAATGAGTGTATTATACACTATCACCATGCAATGCATTATCAATAAAATAATACATATAATGACATGTGTCATGTGGGCCCCACACGTTTCCAAATGAAAGTGGGCCCACGTGCACTCACGCGTTCGGGTTCGATATTTCCGAAATACCGAACTTGCGTCGCGACGTTAATTAAATCGAATTTAAATAAATAATCGCGCCTAGCGAAATTATTATTTACGTCGCTAACGAATTAATTCTAAATTAACTCGTATGCCCGAATTAAAATCTAATTTTAATTTCGCGTCGAAATCGAATTTCAATTATTATATCGAATATAATAATTTTATCGATTAATTCCAAATTAATCGTTCTCTCTCTTAAATAAGGCACTTTATCCGAGATAAAGTTTCTCCGCAATTAATCCAAGATTAATTAAGTTCGAATCAAATATCATAGGTGAATCTTCAGGAAGCGACCCAAGAGATCTCCGGATATGTTGGCAGTAAATACGGTCGTCGGATAATCCGAACACGCACGTACCTCGTACTACGTTCTTACCGATTCACAAGACAAGGTTGGCTTCTAGCAAAGCGCCATGCCTACCCAATTCTCCAGAAATATTCTTATAGGAATATAAGATCTATATCAAGCGTAGTATACCGTAGTATTGCGTACATCGATCCAGTATCGGATGATCACATGCTAGGCCTGGGGCTGGAGATGTGTCTGCCCCGTACGAAACATATATCGGACATCAAGCAACTAGTCTCTTTAAATCGGACAATCCTGACCTAGTCATATTGTCCCGACGGTTGCAACCTTTTATAGAGTACTAGTTCTGTGTCCTGCGTGATCATCACCTCCATATGTCTGAAGCGATACTTCCATCTTGACATCACATCCAGTACACTACGATTCTCGATAAACCCAGAAGAGGTGTACACAGAACCGGTTAAGGTCCCCAACCACCAAAACCAAAGTTTACCGATTGTCGCAAGTACTAGCGATGTAAGTCTCAGGTTAAGACCATATACACCTACCCTGATGCGGCCTCCCATAGACACCTAGACATACTACCAATGGGATTCCGCGGGGTCTATCCAGAGCGAAGCTGTTTTCCGTACCATCGGTAAAACACAACCTCCTATCGCACTTGCATAAGTATCCAATACTTAAATATATGAGAACTATGCCGTTGTGCCCTCACAACGTGCACAAGCGCAATACTAGTCTATTCCGCATTATCGATGTCCAGTCTCGATAATACTCGGACTAGGGATATTTAATGATTAAACCTTTATGGATTGATACTGTCTCATATCATCTCAATCCAGTACTAATCATATGGACTTTCGCCATTTATATATCAAAGTAAATAATATTACAAAACGGCAAAAGGCAATTTCATTATCACATAGTTAATTTTGTACAATAATAATATCATTTACAAACAGTGACGCTATGGGACATAATGTCTAACAATCTCCCACTTGGCCTATAGCCAGTCACTCAAGCATCTAATACCCGAACTATGTATGTGTCGTTCAAAAACTTGCTGAAGAACAGCCTTCGTCAGCGGATCTGCAATGTTGTCATCTGATGTGACCTTCTCGACTTTTACATCGCCACGATGTATAATCTCCCGAATCAGATGGTAACGTCGAAGAACATGCTTGGACCGTTGATGAGACCTTGGTTCCTTAGCCTGTGCTATAGCCCCGTTATTGTCACAATACAATGGAACGGGCTCAGCTGCTAACGGAACTACTCCTAATCCGATTAGGAACTTTCGGATCCAAACTGCCTCCTTTGCTGCTTCAGATGCAGCGATGTACTCCGCTTCTGTTGTTGAATCGGCAACAGTATCTTGCTTGGAAGATTTCCAGCTCACTGCTCCGTTATTCAAACAAAAAATGTACCCGGATTGCGACTTGTAGTCATCCTTGTCGGTTTGGAAACTTGCATCGGTATACCCAGATACCGCAAGTTCTCCACCTCCATAAATTAAGAAAGCATCCTTAGTTCGTTTAAGATACTTAAGGATATTCTTAACTGCTATCCAGTGACCTTCACCTGGATCGCCTGATAGCGACTGCACATGCTCAAAGCATATGAGACATCAGGTCGTGTACATATCATGGCATACATGATCGATCCGACTGCCGAGGCGAACGGTATCCGACTCATGTTGTCTCTCTCTTCCTGAGTCTTAGGACACATGTCCTTAGACAGAGAGGTACCACGTACCACTGGAACCAATCCCCTCTTGGATTGTTCCATGTTGAATCGCTTCAACACTTTATCAATGTATGTACTCTGGGAGAGTCCAAGCAGCTTTCTAGATCTATCCCGGTAGATCTTTATTCCAAGAATAAAGGCTGCTTCTCCCAGATCTTTCATGGAGAATTTTAATGAAAGCCAAGCTTTCACCGACGTTAGCATGGGAATGTCATTGCCTATAAGCAATACGTCGTCGACATAAAGGACAATAAAAGTAAGTGCTCTCCCACTAACCTTCTTGTATACACAAGGGTCATCTGCGTTTTGCACGAAATCATATTCTTTTATGATCTCATCAAAACGCTGATTCCATGACCGTGATGCTTGCTTCAATCCATAAATGGATCGATTTAACTTACAAACCTTGTTTGCAAGTCTAGGTACGATAAAACCGTCAGGCTGTTGCATATAAACATCCTCCAAAAGGTTTCCGTTAAGGAAAGCGGTTTTAACGTCCATCTGCCATATCTCGTAATCGAAATATGCAGCTATTGCAAGCATTATCCGAATGGATTTAATCATGGCAACGGGTGGGTGAGAAGGTTTCGTCATAATCAATACCATATTGTTGACGATACCCCTTCGCTACAAGCCTAGCTTTGTACGTTTGTACGTTGCCATCCATGTCGGTCTTCTTCTTGAAGATCCATCTGCATCCAATAGGCTTTACGCCTTCTGGTGCATCAACCAGTGTCCAAACTTGGCACCACTCGGTACAAACTCTGCGTACATGGATCCATCTCGGACTCATGGCATCTTGCCATAAAGCGAATCGATATTTTGTATCGCTTCCTCATACGTAGCCGGTTCATTATCCTCAATAAGATTAATATCTACATGAGGTGAGATCAGGAACCCATACCTCTCAGGTACTGTTCTGACTCTCTCCGACCTACGCGGTCCTTGTGTATGTGAAGTTTGTGGTACAGACTCATCCCGGACGGTCTGTTCTTGTTCCGTCGTTGATTCATTGCCAGGAACAGTATCACTACGATCTTCATCGAGTTCTACTTTCCTCCCACTTACCACTGCATTTATAAAATCCTTCTCAAGGAAAAATGCTTGTAGAGCAACAAATACTTTGTTCTCTTGTGGGTGATAGAAGTAATATCCTTTGGTTTCCCTAGGATATCCTACAAAAAGGCATTTATCAGTTTTGGGTTCAAGTTTGGTACTTTCCAAACGTTTAACATATGCCCAGCATCCCCAAATCTTCAGGAAAGAGAAACCTGGTTTCCTTCCTGTCCATATCTCATATGGAGTCTGTTCAACAGACTTCGACGGTACCTTATTCAAAATAAGTATAGCACTGTTTAATGCGTATCCCCAGAAGGATATTGGTAGCTCAGTGCGACTCATCATTGACCTTACCATGTCCAACAAGGTGCGGTTTCTCCGTTCGGACACACCGTTTAATTGCGCGTGTTCCAGGAGGAGTCCACTGTGAAAGAATACCATATTCTTTCAAGTAATCTTGAAACTCATAACTTAAGTATTCGCCACCACGGTCTGACCGTAATGTCTTAATACTCTTCCCTGTTTGTTTCTCCACTTCGTGTCGAAACTCTTTGAATTTCTCAAAAGTTTCCGACTTGTGTCTCATAAGATACACATAACCGTAACGAGATGCATCATCTGTAAAGGTTACGAAGTAGTGAAATCCACCTCTAGCCTGGCTAGACATGGGCCCGCATACGTCAGTATGAACGAGAGCTAACAGTTCTGTGGCACGTTCACCTTTACCGCTAAAAGGTGATTTAGGCATTTTGCCTAAAAGACAAGATTCGCAGACGTCATATGAATGGGATCAAATTCGTCCAAGTACCCACTCTTCGAAAGTGTGGATATGCGAGTCTTGTTGATGTGTCCTAGACGACAATGCCACATATAAGCTTCATCTTTTAGATTACTCCTTTTGAGCCTTTTGTTTGTCATTTTAGGAGATTCATTTATATTCAAAATATAAAGACCGTTATTTGCAACAGCTGTGCAAATTTCTGCATCATTTTTATATAAATAACACCCAGTGTTCTAAATACAAAAGTGTAACCCTGCTGGGTTAACAAGGATACAGATATAATATTCCTAGTTAAACTAGGTACAAAATAACAGTTCAAAAGTTTAAGTACATGCCCTGAGGGCAGTTCTAAAACAAAAGTCCCTACGGCCAAAACAGCAACTGGTGTTCCGTTTCCGACCCGTAGATCCATCTCCCCTGACGCCAGCACCCTGCTATCATGCAGATCCTGCACATCAGTACAAATATGAGCACCACAACCAGAATCAAAAATCCAATTTTTAAAACTAGAAGTATTCATATTTATCTCAATAACAAACATACCAGAGGCGATAGCCTTGCCAGCCTTGATATCCTCCCTCTGCACAATGCTCATTCGGCAGTCACGTTTCCAGTGACCCCTCTTGCCGCAGTTGAGGCAGATGTCGCGAGATTTGTCCTTGGCTTCCTAGAAGCCACTGTCAACTTGCCTTTGCCCTTTTCTTGAACTTCTTCTTCCTCGCACCTCCAATTGCCTTGGGCCCACCCCTTGGCGCATGAGAGGTCGATGCAAAATGCGCCTCGCGCTTGCTCCCCTTTAGGAGTTCCCTTTCGGACTCCTTCAATACGGATAACAGCTCTCCAAGAGTGTCATCAGTATCCATCAACTTGTAGTTGATATGATTTGTTTCCAAGTATCAGGAAGTGACGCAAGATCATATCTCATAGTCAGCTCCTCCAAGACTATTCCCATATTGGCCAACTCATCAATATCGGCGATCATTTGAGTCCCGTGGGCCTCAACTGATGCGCCGTCTGTCATCCGGGAGCGGAAGAGTTTCCTTACTAGCTCGTACCTCTTCATCCGCTTATTGGTGCGGTGAAGATCACGCAATCTTGCCATCATGTTATAGGGATCCAAGTCCCTGTACTGGCGTCTGAAATGCTGGGTCATTGCAGCTAGCATAACTGACTGAGCTTGGTCACAATCGTCACTATGAGTCTTCCATAACTCTAGCTCCAGTGGCTCAGTGGGTTTAGGCGGGAGAGGTCTCTGAATAGTATACAGTATCCTCTCAGCCCCAAGCACTATCTTGAGGTTCATTTCCCAGTCGGCAAAGTTTGTCCCTTTGAAGACATTATCGCCCATGATTATGTCGCGGATATTACCTTTGCCAATCATCTTGACAACTATAGTCCAACTATAAAGTCAACGATGTTATGGGTACAGTCAAACTGTTACAAGTAAAATAACAATATATTAGTCCAACTAATTATTTAAAATATTGACGAAATAATTTTGAAAGACGCGTAAGGCTAAGTATCTGAACGAAATTGCAAATTCAATAATAGCCTCCCACTATTTTCTTCAAGTTTCTAACCCTCTGTAGAGAACTCGGGAAATCGAATTTCCTAGTGGGCTAGGATCCCGTTAAATAAACACACACAACCTTGACTTTGGCCAATAAAAATTGTATGCTATTTAACTTAGGTAGATCTCCATGATCAATTGGATCTCATCCAATTCCTAGATCCGGTTAGGTGGACATCCAAGTCCGAAATATATGTATAATGTCAATGTATCCATTACATTTTCCTAACCCTATCCTCCGAATCATCTAGGCCTTGGCTTTGGCCAAAAAAAAACCTAATGATTCCAGTTAAGCGGGACCCATTGACGAGGAAAGTTTCGTAATCAATGTCGTTGGACAAAAAGTGATCTTGACTTTGGCCAATAAAAATCACGATTTGGACAAGACACCGATATGCAACAAAACTCTCATGATTCAAGTACATCCTTGATTGACAAAGGTCTTGACTTTGGTCAAAAACAAACCAATGCCAACTTCGGATCTTGAACAAGAACCATTCAATGGAAGGATATTCGCTTAATATAAATTGAGGGATTTTCGCGTAATTGGCAACCAATTTATTTATCTTTGTTAGGTCTCATCATCATACACCCTTAAGCATGCTTCTAAAACATCATAAAGCGCGTAAAGTAAATTAATAGTGATATGCGGATGGATATATAAACAACTTGTTCCTAGAACAAATCACTCCCTTTCCTCTCCCCGCTAGCACTATTCTACTTCTACCCAATTACATAATACAATAAGAGAAACCTCATTTACATTGAGGGGAATTAGGTGAGAAGAGAATACAAAGAGATAAAGAGATAAGGCTGGACACGCAGGTCCAATTTATAAATTCCAAATTTACAATAATTTCTAAAATTACCCTTTCCCTTCTAATATCCATCCGATATACACTATTCATTCATCACATATATATATTCAAACAAGACATGCTTTTACAACCAATCTAATCCAATTAATTAGTCTTTGTTTAAGTGATCATCCAATGTTCAAACAACGGTTTGATTTTGCGCGAGTCCAACTCGATTGAGAATAAGTACATAAGGTACGAATTCGCGAATTATATCGAACTACTTATTAAATCTAATTAATTCGTATTCAATACTAATTCAATTATTTAATTCCAAATTAAATGTTTACACTTTTAATGTGCTTTAAAGACTTAGATTCTAAATCTAATCTTATTGGGTCTCAAAGCCCAACTAACATCCAATGTTTAATTTAATTCAAGTCAAATGGGCTTTCAATTGATTTATTAAGGCTTGGGCTTTGGTCAATGTGGGTCAAACCCAATTACCAAGCCCAAATAAGGAATCACCCTTAAATGCCATAAAACCAATTTTAAGCCCATAAGGCCCAATTAAATTATTAAAGCCCATTATATTATATTTGGACTTAATGGAGTGATTTAGGCCCAAATTGGATCCAATCCTTTTGGCCCAAATCTACTTGGTCCAACCAAGCCCATTATGCCCAAATACAATATTAAAAGCCCAATTCACCAATTAAGCCCATTAATTAAATTTTAATATTCCAAACATTAAAGTCCAATTAATTAAAGTGTAATACCAAGATTAATACATTAAACCAAATATTTCAAAAATACCCATTTAATTTATTAATCATGTATTGTTCAAAATAAATGTCCAACATTAATTTTAACAAAAATCAACTCCTTTACATGTCCTATGTATTCGGCCAAGGTGAGTTTTTTGTGTCGATTTGTTTTTCAATCCGATTGAATTACTAATCTACGTCCCGTACACGTTCTAAGTCATCCAATGATCTTAAACAAAAAAAATTCCAATCCACTCCAAGTAGCAACACATTCGGCCAAGGCATGAATTTGGGGAAAAAATCATCCAATGCATTTTTCATAAAATTGATTCCATGTAACATCATTCTATATACATGTAAGCATTCTTATTCATCAAATTTCACAAGAACATGCTTCAACCAATTTATCATACCATTCGGCCAAGGTGAATTTTTGGGGAAAAATCATCCAATGCATTTTTCATAAAATTGATTCCATGTAACATCATTCTATATACATGCAAGCATTCTTATTCATCAAATTTCACAAGAACATGCTTCAATCAATTTCTCATACCATTCGGCCAAGTTTAAATTTTGGGGAAAAATCATCCAATGCATTTTTCATAAAATTGATTCCATGTAACATCATTCTATATACATGCAAGCATACTCATTCATCAAATTTCACAAGAACATGCTTCAATCAATTTTTCAAATTTTAACCTAAAGTATTTCATGCTTAACCATGGCTCCATGATACCATTGTTGGTTTCTATAATATGTCCCAAGGAAAGATTAAGCATGTGAAATACAATAAATGAATATATATTTAACTTTGAAGTATGGCGGAATCATACTTACAATGCTTTGTTGATGAAGAAAATCAAACCAAAATGGAAGCTCCAAGTGTTGATGATTCGGCCAAGAGGAGAAGGTGGAAAGCTCCAAGCTTTGTGAATTCCTTGCTCTATGGTTTCCCTATCACCTCTTTTGATCCCTTGAAGGTGCTAGCCTTGCATGTGAGAAGATGTTCCAAACAACCACACTATCTTCAAGCTTTTGGCAACCAAAATGAAGAAGATGAAGACCAAAAAACTGCATGCAGTTTTCGGCAATGTGAGAGAGAGAAGAGAGATTTTTCTTGTGATTTTTGATACCAAAAATCAATTTATATTATGCCATAATATTTATTAAATAATAATAAATCTATGACACAAACCATGCAAAGGCTTAGAGTGTCAAACACTCAAATTCCATGCATAACAATTGAGTGCATTATACACTATCACCATGCAATGCATTATCAATAAAATAATACATATAATGACATGTGTCATGTGGGCCCCACACGTTTCCAAATGAAAGTGGGCCCACGTGCACTCACGCGTTCGGGTTCGATATTTCCGAAATAACCGAACTGCGCGACGCGTTAATTAAATCGAATTTAAATAAATAATCGCGCCTAGCGAAATTATTATTTACGTCGCTAACGAATTAATTCTAAATTAACTCGTATGCCCGAATTAAAATCTAATTTTAATTTCGCGTCGAAATCGAATTTCAATTATTATATCGAATATAATAATTTTATCGATTAATTCCAAATTAATCGTTCTCTCTCTCTAAATAAGGCACTTTATCCGAGATAAAGTTTCTCCGCAATTAATCCAAGATTAATTAAGTTCGAATCAAATATCATAGGTGAATCTTCAGGAAGCGACCCAAGAGATCTCGGATATGTTGGCAGTAAATACGGTCGTCGGATAATCCGAACACGCACGTACCTCGTACTACGTTCTTACCGATTCACAAGACAAGGTTGGCTTCTAGCAAAGCGCCATGCCTACCCAATCTCCAGAAATATTCTTATAGGAATATAAGATCTATATCAAGCGTAGTATACCGTAGTATTGCGTACATCGATCCAGTATCGGATGATCACATGCTAGGCCTGGGGCTGGAGATGTGTCTGCCCCGTACGAAACATATATCGGACATCAAGCAACTAGTCTCTTTAAATCGGACAATCCTGACCTAGTCATATTGTCCCGACGGTTGCAACCTTTTATAGAGTACTAGTTCTGTGTCCTGCGTGATCATCACCTCCATATGTCTGAAGCGATACTTCCATCTTGACATCACATCCAGTACACTACGATTCTCGATAAACCCAGAAGAGGTGTACACAGAACCGGTTAAGGTCCCCAACCACCAAAACCAAAGTTTACCGATTGTCGCAAGTACTAGCGATGTAAGTCTCAGGTTAAGACCATATACACCTACCCTGATGCGGCCTCCCATAGACACCTAGACATACTACCAATGGGATTCCGCGGGGTCTATCCAGAGCGAAGCTGTTTTCCGTACCATCGGTAAAACACAACCTCCTATCGCACTTGCATAAGTATCCAATACTTAAATATATGAGAACTATGCCGTTGTGCCCTCACAACGTGCACAAGCGCAATACTAGTCTATTCCGCATTATCGATGTCCAGTCTCGATAATACTACGGCTAGGGATATTTAATGATTAAACCTTTATGGATTGATACTGTCTCATATCATCTCAATCCAGTACTAATCATATGGACTTTCGCCATTTATATATCAAAGTAAATAATATTACAAAATGCAAAAGGCAATTTCATTATCACATAGTTAATTTTGTACAATAATACAATATCATTTACAAACAGTGACGCTATGGGACATAATGTCTAACACAATCACATTTACAAAAAAATTTCAGTCTCTAAACTGTCCATATAACCCAACAAAATAAAGAATTTAATTTACCAAAATAATTTAATAATTAGCATTCTCATATTAACAAAAATATTTTAAATGGATTACAATTTATAATAATTTGTGAGTTAAAACTATTTTATCCTTGCGATGTCAGCATGATGTCATGGTCAACTAATGGTTTGGATGGAAAAGTAGTAAAATGTTAAATTTCATATAAGTTTAGTAGTAAAGTGTAATATATTAATATTCATTGTACCCATTTATTATTTTATCATAACTTTAGTAGTAAAACGTAAATAACCCTTATTTTATTTTGAGGATAAAACAGTCTTTTTAAAGTTCAACTGACGGTCAACTAACGGTTTGGATGGATAAGTAGTAAAATGTTAATTTTATATAAGTTTAGTAGTAAAGTGTAATATATTAATATTCATAATACTCAATTGTTATTTTATCATAACTTTAGTAGTAAAACGTAAATAACCCGTAATTATTAAACAAGTTTGATTGTTAATAAAAAAAAAATTCGATGAATTGAAGTGAAATGATGCAAATTTCATCAATGATCCATCAAATCAAATCAAATAAATTAAAGAGTAAACGATAAATCATACCTAGTGGAGGAGCTTGAAGGAGAAGTCTGACAGAGTAAGATCCTCAGTTCCTTCACACTCCGAGATAATTGTCCTCTCCATGCCATCTCTCTCGGCCGTTTCTTCTGTTGCTTCTTTCTTGAAATAGTGAAAAAGAAAGCCTTTGTTTTTGTTTCGAAACAAAAATAAAAGCCCTTGTGTGTGTTATTTTGTTTGGGCCATGGATCTGGATTGGGCTAAGAAACTCAATTCCATCCTTTCGCTCTCCTCCTGCAAGTCGGTTAACTCCCACTAACCAATTCAATTCCTCACTAATTTAAAGGGACCAGTTAATTAAATATTTGGTTAACAGGACGGTCCTAGTTAATATTTACACTATAAATACGGTATCAGAAAACACATGTCCTACCTTAAATTTAGAGAGTGATTTAGGATTTTAGACTCTAACAATACTCCAGATTTTTATCCTACTTAAGTTTTTTTTAAAAAAGAATGATCTCAAACACAATCATCAATATTATCATAAAAATCAATCAATTGACATTGTACTATATTGTTAAAGTTTATGCCCCAAAGTGCTTGATGTATTATGTAACAATTATTAATAAAGACATGAATCATTCATTTATTAGTCTCTTATTTACATTGGTAAATTATAAATTGTTAGAAATACCGTTGATTACTCATGTAATCTCAAACTTACTGTATGAGTATGATATCCAAGAGTATTTGGATTTGGAATTCGTAATCCTAAATATTTTATGAAGAGTAAATAAATTGTAACAGCCGAAATTTGACATAAGAGTTAAATTAGAATTACAGTGGCCAGAATAAGAAATTTTTTAAATTTATGGGGTTTAATAATTTAGATAGTGGGCTTGATTCAAATGAGTCTATGAACTTTACATTGAAAGAGAGTGTAATAAGTAAGTGAAGTGAATTTACTAAGCAAGTGGGAGTAAAATGAACTTAAATAAAAAAGATAGCTCAAAAACTGAATTAATCTAAAAATGGGGGGAATATAATTTAGCTAAAAAAGAAGGGGTTATGTGTAATTAATCAGAAGAATTCTCTACACATTTCCTTAAAAATAAAAAAATAAAAAACAATTTCACCTTATTTTCCTTGGATTGGCCGAAGTTCATAGCTTAAGGAATGAAGGATTTTGCTTGATTTCAAGCCAAATTTTTGTTAGGGTATTGTATTTATGATCGATTTATAAATATGAACTTTCACTTTTTCCATAATATTATCTTTAATGGTAGCAACTCTTATTTTTTATATATATATTCGATATAATTTAAATTAAATTGAAACTAAATGAGATTTAGACAAAGACCCGAGAATATATTTGGTAGTGCACAGTTACAACAAAGTTTATAATTGACATTGGAAAGTGTCACTACTAGACGAACATTTTCAAATAAAGTTCCTGGTTAAGATTTTCTTACACGGGTCGATTAGTAAAATATGTTATGACCAATACATGTCATATATCGAGACTTGGTCCGATGGTTTATCCTAATGAATCATGAGTCCTGGGACACCCATGTAGACATGTTGGTTTTTTTTGATAAACATTGAACGACTTACCGAAAGAATTCTTAAAAGATGGCATTTCAACTTCAATAGGAATATTCCCGAGTCGAGTTACATATCAATTCATTTGACTTGAGATACTATTGTGGCTGTATGAATGATCCTCCACATTTTGAAGATAGTCACTCATCGGTTTTTCTAGACCAGAGCTCCACTTGTTCATTGGTGTGGACCGATATTCATGATATCATGTGATGTATCAAAAGATGATCTGTCAGTCCCGTGTGCCTGATATATGTATCTATTTCGTTATCCCTTAAATCCTTAACTAATGTGTACTGTAAAAATTTATTCCGAATATTTATCTAAAGAATCACGAATATGTCGTGACATACATATATGAATTGTACATAGCGGAGATTTGATGTTTTCATTTATGTCTCCGATATAGTTATGATACCTATGACGGTTGGACTATAAGATATGCGTCAACTTGTATGGTTTAGCGCGATTATCTGTGTTCATCAAAATTTATAAGTGGATAAGTTATGGATACGAAATGTGTTTCGTTGACATATATACCTGAACCTAGAGAGTCTCACTAATAAAGTATACTCATAGAGAGCACTAGGATAATTTATTATGAATAATATGGATTATCCGTAACGTTACACATGTCGGGATATTTTTATTTTTAATGCGTATTTATATTTGATACATAATTTGATTAGATCCACATTAGAATTTTGGCACATGTCAAATGAATAAGTATTTAACTAATTAAAGGTTAATTAATTTATTAATTACTTATTAAAGAATATTACTGGAATATTATTTCTGAGGTATAACAAAGGCTTGTTAGGAATTTAAGGTAATTTCTTTTATCATTTGTCTTGTAAATTGTTTACAATTAGTTCCTAATTAGATATACTAGACCCATGCTTGTTTGATGAGATTATGATGATAGAAACCAATTAGGAAGCCTAGATTGTAAAGCTAATTAGGCTAACTAGTGTATTAGGGCCAAATTAGAGAGTTTGACACCAAATTTCCATTCTAGAGTTACTTGAACCAGTCATTGGTGACCTAGAATTGTTCTTAAGTTACTTTATATTGGTGGATTCTCTATTGGTGATTATGGATCTAGGTTTTCGTTAATTATGAATTAATTAGGGCATTAATGTGATTAATTATGTAATTAATTTAAAACTATTGATTTGGTGAAATTGATGTGTTGTGGATGAAATTGGATGTGTGAAAATGTATTAGAAAATATCTTGAAATTTTCGTAATAATTCCGGAGGTGTTTTAGGAATTTTTCGAAAAACCGCATAAGGGGCAAAGTTATAATTTAGTGAAATCACATGTTTTTTTTTTATTATTTCTACAGTAATAGGAGTATTGTACAAGTGTGCATAGTGTGTAGGAATATTCTCGAAATTTTCAGAATTGATTCGGTAGTGTTTCGAGAATTTTCCTCACTAGGGGCAAAACAGTAACTTTTGAAATTACCACGTTTGGCTACTGCTACAACACCTAGGTTATTGTAGCAGTGGGATGATCTAGTATCATGCATGATCCAATTGTATGGTTATCTCGGTGAGTTGGTTCAATGATTTGGTAAGCGGTTAATGTGTAACCGTACAAAGTGTTTTTCCAGAAATTTTGTCTCAAGTCTTTTATGCTTATTCACACTTTAATAGTTGATATTGATGTGTGATATTGGTCAAAATATGGACAAATTAGAGGTATTTGATACAGATTAATTTATTTGGATTAAGAATGTTTAAAAGTCAATTTAGCCTGCTGACGCGCTTCCATAGTTTTTGCCCTAACAAAAGTGGTATCAAAGCGAGTATGATCCTGCATCCACAGCAAATTTCATGCAATAATATATAATATTAGATTCCAAATTGATATTTACAAATGCATTTAATCTAGATATTTCTTGAATTTTTGGTTCTGCTATAACAGAAAACGTAACAACACCTTAATAGTTAAGTTGAGTTATGGTTTCCCGAGTAGAACTAATTTGTCAAGAAATTGATCTGGATTAAATATCTACATTTGATGTAAATTTCATGCCTTAACCAAACTTTAGGAAAATCCCAATTGATAAGGCTTAATAGTAATTTGTGTGAGGACACACTTATTTCTATGTCCACTTTGTCAATATGGATGTAAATATTTCCTGATGTTATGGTTGTTTCGTGTCGCACCTCGAGAAATCCGAACATAGGATCATAAGAAAAGTGACTTGTCCATCACCCTAAACCTTGAAATATACACATAACTCACTAACTGAATGACTATATGCATAGATGTAATGCAAACGTTATCATGATTACTGTAAACTTACTAAACAACTTACATGAATATAACTTATATATATCCAACATGAATACAAACTTAAATGCATATCTTATACATAAACTTAATAACTATTAACACCTAAATACATGAATACATATAAGGTTTTATAGCCTGGCTTGACAATAAGTACTTGGTCTGACTCTGACTTAACGACCTTAGTGTGTAATGATTGTCCATGGGTCTCGTCTCTTCCGTAAGCATGTATTGAGAATTCATGCAAAACTGAAAAAGGAGCTAAATAAGTCGAATGATTGACTTAGTGAGATGATGTAATGACGTAAACTTACGAAATACCATTCACAAAGTTTACTGATATACTAAGCCAAACTCGAAAAGTGATGTATAATACAATTCCTAGGCATACACGTAAAATGTATTATAGGCTGAAGAACTGAAGCATGACTGATTATTGAAACATGAAAACATTATATAATAAAAAACATAAAACATGACATGACATGACAGTAACATGAACTATTCATGAAACTGAAGACGTGCTGTCGTGTCTGAACAAGAACTGATGACATGAACTACTAATCTGAACCTATCCTGGAATTGCATAAACATGATCTAAAACTAACTTGCAATGGATGACATGATTCCTAACGTGACTGGAACTGCTGTAAAGATCTGTAACCTAATGACATATGATCAAATTTGAAAACTGTATACATTGTCTTACAACTACATGAATTGAACCTAGATACTTGAACTGAACATGCATTTAATGAATCTGAAAACTAAACTGGACATGCATGAACTGAGCTGAATAACTAAACTTAACCTACATGACTGGAAGCGGACTATCTGATCTGAACTACATGAGCTAAATCTGAATACCTAAAATGAACAAATTTAAAATCTAATATACATACTGTAATAACCGATTTCCCACGCGGCGGAAATGTTTTAGGCACCAAGATCGACGTTTAAAATTTTTTTAACCCTCTCTCTTTGGCTGAAAACTGTCCAAGCCTATTTCCCTCTGTTTGCTACTATTTTTGATGATTTTAACAGCCCCAAACAACCCCCGAATAATAGCAAAACACTGCATTATTTTTCACACCGAAATCTCATTACACGCGAACATTGGTCACTGTCTTACTGACTATTGTGCACTAGGGGTGGCAATTTGGGTCGGGATTCATTTATTCGTTCGATTCGATTCGTTTAAAGTGAATATGGATTTGAAAAAATGGATTCGTTTAATAAATGGGTCAATTCAATTTGATTCGATTGTTTATTAAACCAATCAAATGCGAATTTAAGCTCATGGATTCGTTTATTCGTTTATGATTCGTTTATTATTTTTTTTACTAGTTATTGTTATTTTTCAATTAAGATTCGAGAAATTATGGCTAATTACCATAGAAAAAATAATATTTTCGATATTTGGTGAGGTATTTTTAATAAATATATTAATTACATATTTTATATGTATATATTTATGAAGAATTAATGTAAATCAACCATGGTAAATCAAATGAGAATTTAAGCACATGGATTCGTTTATTCGTTTACGATTCGTTTATTATTTTTTACTAGTTATTGTTATTTTTCAATTAAAATTCGAGAAATTGTGGCTAATTACCATAGAAAAAAAATAATATTTTCGATATTTGGTGAGGTATTTTTAATAAATATATTAATTACATATTTTATGTGTATATATTTATGAAGAATTAATGTAAATCAACCATGGTAAATTATGATATTAAATAATATCATGACTAAATGAATATTCATATTCGATTCATTAATAAACGAATCGAATACGAATCATGATATTAGGATTTGTTTAATAAACGAATCGAATACGAATCCACCACATTTCGATTCGTTTAGGATTCGATACAAATTCGATTCGTTGATTCGTTTTACCACCCCTATTGTGCACTGATTTTTAACAGAAATTTTAGACCAAAATAAACAACCCAAAATAGGCCTAATATGTCCAGAAAATAACCCTATGTGATCTCAAATTTTCTGCACACAAAAGGAGGAAAACTAACACAAACAAAAGCAAGAAAACGTGAGAGGCAGTGAGAAAATTTTTCTCACTACCGTGAGTAATATAAAGAAGAAAAGAAATAATTCTTTACACAATCCAAACGGTCTTCCGTGCTATGACTTGCTACCAGCAAAAGCAAGAGTGGACTTGAATCACAAAGTAATCTCTATATAATTTAGGATCAAGGTAACGTCACTCAACCTTTTCTTTTTCCTTTTGTTCTTCAACTATTGAGAGAACACCTAAGGAATATGGTGGCTAAGGTTGAGAGAATATGAATTAGGTTAAAAGGAAAACCAACTTTTCCTATTTATATTTAGGGTTTTATTATTTATATTTTGTAATCAAATCATAAAATAAAATGCTCTCATTCCCTTTGTAATTTTCGACCAAGATTGCCTTTTGGTAACCACAAAAAAAAAAAAATTAATGTATTAATAAAGACATTAAACATGTTGCCATAAAAGAAAATGTAACTACCAATTTAAAATAATGTGTTCCTAAAATCAAATTTTAAACTCATTATTTCAAAATCAACATTAAATTATATAACATAATTTAACATTTACAAATCTTAAATATTAAATTATTATCTCATAATCATTTAAAAAAAACTTTATATTAAATATAATAAATTCCATGTATGACTTTAATTATTAATCACATTAATAATTAAAATACATGTGAGTTTAAAATTGGACCATCCAATTATATTTAATTTGCTATAGTATATCGAGCTATCACGGGACCAAATAGACCTATAGTTCCGAGCTCCAATAATCTCGGAATATTAGTTAAAACTCTTTAATCAAATATTATGAAGGGTTAACTTTAGGTTATTCCTCTAAAAACCTAAAGTTGCACTCTCGTTCCCGTAGATATAAAATAAGTCGAACTACGTCAGTTTCCATCGATATAGTCATTACATATGGATGAACCCTTCACGAGTATCTCATAATTAGAGCCCGATCAAAATGTTAGTTTTACCCCTCTAATTATTTTTACCTTAAATACCATTGATTCTCTAATGAATGATTTATTCATGACTATTAATCTTTCTATTCATAATAGAAAGACTGAGTGAACTCCATATCTATGTAAAATATCCCCAACTACACATCAAACCATGTTCCTAAAGTATGTAGCCGTTGGTTTGGGTTTCTACACCAATCCCACCTTTGTAAATCAAATGACATAACCTATCATGTAGGAGTTTGTAGTATACTCGGGATTCAGATCAATCTATATATGACCATATAGTAGATTGAAATGAATTTCTTTATTTAATGGATATTATAAGAGATAAATTTCTATCTTGATCCAGTCTTATATGATCACATTATATAAGTTGCCTCCATTTTCATGTCACCACATGGACGATCCTGGATCAAGGTGACCATACATTTATAGAATGGACCGCTGATATAGATAAACCATAAATAAAGTACCCGCTTTGTTTCTCTCTATGCACTATTTTTTATCACTAACTTCACACTTAATTCCTCTTATGTATGACACTCATACACTAAGCCTGAAGGCACATAAGTAATCAAGGGTAAACTAGATAATTTATAATATGCGATTAAATCAAAATAATTGATAAATGAATAATGTATTTTTATTTCAAACAAAAGATTAAGTTCACAAAATTACATGAAGCTCTAGGGCATATATCCCAACAATTTCCCATTTGCACTAGAGCAAATGAGACATGTCACGTAATCCTAGACCTTATAGGTTACCTTCAAACATTTTAACCTGACAAGGTCTTTGTAAATGGATTTGGCAGGTTCTCTGTGGATGCAATCTTTGGGACATATATGTCTCTTATTTGTACTATCTCCCTAATGAGATGATATTTCCCCTCTATATGCTTTCCCTTTTTATAGCTTCTTGGTTCTTTGGAGTTCACCATTGTACCATTATTATTGTAATAAAGTGTGAGTGATTTATCCATATTTGGTACAACTTCCAGATCCCCCAAGAATTACTGGAGATGGACTGCATCTTTAGTTTCTTCGTAAATTGCTACTTACTCAGCCTCTATAGTGGAGTCAGCATTATAAGATTTCTTTATGCTCCTCTACACAATGGCTCCACCACCTAGGGTAAACAATGATCCAGATTTTGATTTTCTAGAATCGACATCCGTCTAAAAATCAGAGTCTGTATATCTCCTGAGGATCATATCCCCACTAGAACACACAAGCATAAAATTTATTGTTCTCTTAAGATATTTGAGAATGTGTTTCACAGCCACCCAATGATCTAATCTTAGACCAGATTGAAACCTACTGACTACTCCCACTGCAAAAAAATATGTCTATTCTTGTGCATAACATAATATATATGAGACTACCAACTGCCGAGGCATATTTGATATGTCTCATTTCCTCCTCAACTCATCGAGGCGTCTTAGGAGACCGTTCCTTCAAAAATGAATTCCTTGTCAAAAAGGTAAATTACCTTTCTTGGAATTATGCATATCAAATCGCACAAGAATCTCGTCGATATATGATGCATGAGACATAGTTAACAGTCATCTCTTGCGATCCCGAAGAATGTGGATCATAAGTACATAATTTGCCTTTCCTAAATCTTTCATTTGGAAATGGTTAGTTAGCCAGAATTTCATGTACGATAATATTTTTGCATCATTCCCAATGAGTAAAATATCAACGACGTACAAAATGAGAAAAACCACTTTTCCATCAAATGATGCACTTGTATACGTAAGGTTCATCGACATTCTACTCAAAGTAATAAGATTTAATCCTAATATCAAATCTTATGTTCCAAGATCGAGATTTATGTTTTAGTCTTTTATATATGGACCTTTGTAGTTTGTAAACCTTTTGCCTCTTGACCTTGGGCTACTAACCCATCTGGTTGTACCATTTAGATACATTCATCAAGATTTCCATTCAAGAATGCAGCCTTGACATCTATTTGCCAAATCTCATAGTCATAATATGCGACAGTAGAGAGAAGAGTGTGAATGGATTTGAGCATGGCTACTGGTGAAAAAATCTATTCTTAGTCGACTCCCTCTTTATGGGTATAACTCTTGGCCATTAGCCTAGCCTTGAAGGTCTGTACCTTCTCATCTGCTCACCTCTTTCTATTTTAGATACATTTGTTACCCCATCAAGTTGATCTACAAGTCCCCAAACTGAGTTGAAGTACATCGGCTCCATCTCGAGGTTCATGGCTTTGAGCCATTCCTATTTATTAGAATCATCCATTATACTATGATAGGCAATGGATCATCTACAGCATCACTGGATGCGACAACTTATGCTTCTCTAACTCTTAGATAGTGATCAGTTTATCGTACAACCCTCTCACTACGTCCAGGTGGTATATCATTCTGATATACTTGCATCTGAGACTAAGATATCGAATGAGCTATGCTTTTGTCAACTATTATTGACGATGGCGTGCTGGTTGACCTAGTAAGTAACTCCTCGAGTAACACTTAACTTCAAGGTTTAAACTCCCTCATATAGTCCTCTTCAAGAAATGTAACATTTGTCAATAAAAACACTTTATTTTCTGATGGACTAATGAAAGAATCCACCCCTAATTTCATTAGGATATCCTATAAATAGGCACACCTGAGAACGTGGCTCCAACTTTGTAGTCTTATTCTTCAGCACATGTGCTGGACCCCACATATACAAAAATATCGTAAACTATATCTATGACCATTCCATAACTCTAAGGTAGTCTTAGGAACAGACTTAGATGAAACTATATTAAGGATATACATTACTGTTTGCCATGCATATCCCCAAAATGAACTAGGTAGTAAACTGTAACTAAACATAGATCTTATTATGTCTAGTAGGGTCTGATTCTCTCCTCTCTACAACACCATTCTACTGTGGTGTTTCAGGTGTTGTGAGCTAGGATACTATCTTATGCTCAACCAAGTATTCCTCGAAATCACTATCAATGTAATTTTCCTCCACGATCTGATCGTAGAGTTTTGGTCGTCTTACCTAATTGGTTTCCAACCTCAGCATGATACTCTTTGAACTTTCAAAAGTATCTGACATGTGTTACCTTAGGTAAACGTACCCATATCATGAATAATCGCCAATAAATATGACAAAGTATTCATAACCATATCAGGCTATTACATTCATCGGTACATAAACGTTCAAATGTACTATTTCAAGTGTAGCTCTCATGCCTTTTCCAGTAAAAGGTCTCTCGGTCATCTTTCCTTCTAGACAAGATACACAGAATCATAAAGTAACAAGCTTTAACTGGCTTAAAGCTCCGTTCTTTATCAACCTATCTATTCTGTCAAGGCTAATGCGACCAAGTCTAAGATGCCACAAATATATGTCATCATGAGAAATCTTTTGCTGCTTTATTTTATGTTTTTCAACCTTAAATATTTCAGTGTTGAGTAGTGAACTATGTGTTAATGTTCTTAACATATATAAGTTGTTCTCTGAGTTTCCCGTGCATATAATTAATCCATTTCTAGCGCAATGATAATTGAATTATTATTAAAGAAAATTGAAAAACCATCATTCAAAAGTTTAGAAATAGAAATCAAATTCCTACGAAAATCAGGAATAAATAACATATTGTTCAAATTTAAATAACTATTATTTAAAAAATTTAAATTGGAAACTCTCACTGCTCTAGCTAAAACAACATCCCTTATCTCGACCCCCATGGTATAGTCACCTTCCGCAAGGTCCCTCTGTGAGTCAAGTAGCTGCAAAGAAGAACAAACGTGGTTAGTGGCTCCAGAATCAACAATCCATGCGGATTTATCATCCTCCACTAATAAAGACTCAATTATAAGTAAATCATATTTACCTATGACATTCTTCTCTTTCATTTCAGCAAGGTATTTAGAAAATTCATTTTCTAATACCCATCATTGTTGCAATAGAAACATTTTCCTTTGGGCTTGGTGTCTTTGAAGGTTCTCTTCTTATTCTTCAAGGGCTTTGCCTTAGCATTCCCAGTGTTTTTCTTCTTATTCTTTACAGATTTAGAATTCGGCAACATTTGCCTCTCCACTAAGATTACGAGAATCCACCAGCATGGACTCCTAATATGTGAGCTCTTTTAGCATCTAAGTCAAAGTAAAAGTCAACTTGTTCATAACATAGTTACTTTTAAACTACAAGAAACTTTTTGGAAGAGTTTCCATGATCACGGTCACCTGGTTATGCTCATCAATATGAGCTCTTTGAGTTTTAACCATATTGAGATAGGTCATCATCCTCTACACGTGCTCTTGAATGGATGTCTCTTCCTTCATCCTCGCGGTGATCGCTGAGACATATCCTCATGACATTGCTACTATGACTGTATCATCAAAGATACTGTAGTTATTTGCTTATGTTTTGCAGTAAGAACCTCAGACATCCCTACTAGAAAGTAGCAGCAGGCATTCTCATTGGCCTTGACCCATTTCTGGCAGGCATCACGTACATCTTGGCCAGCATTTCTGGATAGTTCTGGAAGACATTCCTCTGTCAGGACAAACTTAAGGTCTTTATAGACCAATATGGCATTCATATTACTTTTCCATTTAACTTAGTTTTCTCCCGTTAATTTATCGTTTGAGAGGATTGAAATGATTAGAGAAACCATGACTGAAAAATAAAATAGGCATGCATTTTAATATTTTTCATCGCATACAAAAATCATCAAAAAAATTAGGCATAAAATTAAACATGATGCATGTACAATGTATAATGAATCAGAAACCTAAAACAATTCTATGCCACAGAAATCTATCATTCCTCAAATAAGTGTCGCCATAGGGTTGGTCAAGTATTTGTAAGATAGATCGAGACAATCTCAATTAATTAATATAAATCATATTCTGAAATTCATGAAATCATTTTCTTAAAACATATAACCTAAGCAAGCAACTAAAAAAAATATCTTGAAAATTGACATGCATATTACATGAGTAACTTGAAAATAATATAAATAATCTAAAAATATGTATTGGATGAACTAGAATTGTAATCAAATACTTAAACTGGATATGTGAGCTAAAATACAAGCATAAGACATAACATGAATACACGAGTTGAATTCGTGAACTATGTGCATGAACAAAAGGTACAATGTAAGTACATAAAATGGAAGCATAACCTATGACATGAATGAATGAATAAGATGATGTTATAACTAGGAATTTTAAATAAGACATAAACTAATATCATAATTCGAATACATGAGCTAGAAATATAAATTGGAATTGGAATCTAATAAATTATATAAATAATTAAAAGCATGGAAGAAAAAAAGGAAAAAAAAAAACATCCACTCACTTTTTGACGTCTACAGTCAGCGTGTCTCAATGCAGCCTGAGAGGACTCTTACGAGGTATCTAACAGAAGACCTATTTCCAAGTTTGGTTAGCATACTCAAACAAAAGAAATTGAGTATGATTCTGGAATGTCATGAATGCATGTACATGCTATTTAAGTGTTGACATGGATGATGTGATAACCTAATATGTTTACTTAACATCCGAGGCCACAATAACATGCTTTTTAACTTGGCTAAACTGCCACAACTACGTGAATTACTTATGTTAATACTGATGGGACATTTCTGCATAGCCGATTTAGCCACTTGAACTGCCCAAAGTTACATGTTAGACTAAATGCCTAATTTGGCCTTTTTCAACACAATTCTCAATCAAGATCAACATAATTCAACATTCATATGACTACAACATGACCATTACAAGCTTATCACAATTTCATTAGACTTAAACTCATGCTAATTATCCTTCCATAAGCCACTACAATAGACCATGCTAAAAACCATAATACTTACAATATCATGCAAACACCTCTTATATGTGTAGTAACCATCTCAACATCAGTACATCACCATACACAACTATAAACATACATACATCATTTTCAACTCAAAAATAACCAATAATCAATATAACTCACCAAAAATATAAACCCCCAATAATAATATAGATTTTATCAAGGGATACTAAACAAGGTTTAATGTTTTCAATCTCATTTCCACACAAAATCTCACATGCCTAAACCACTTCATGGATTCAGCCACACTACCAACTCCACAAACTTGTAAGTTTTCAACTCAAACACAAACAAACTCAAATCATAACATAGTCCTAAGCATGGAACGTCATCCAACAACAACAAAGACATAACATGATAATCCCCAACACGCACTAGTACATTCAGCCAAGGATAATAAAAACAACCTTGGAAGTTTCAAGTTAAATCACTATAACACATGCTAAATCATAAATACATGAACCATCCTCATCCATGATCAAAAAGAACAAAAACAACCCCCTAATAGCAATATGAATTTCCGTTAACACTAAGAAAATGACAACTTAAAGTTTTTCACAAAGCCATACAAACTCATATCAAGGCATCATTTCAAGTTTGAATATTCAACCAAAAAAAAAACATCTACCCCAACAGTAAGTAATTTCGGCCAAGGGCATCCCATTTAGGAGAATTTGGTAATCAACTAAAATAAAGCTAAATCCATATTACTATGGCATGAAATGCATGAATAAACATCCCTAGCAAGCTAATCATGTCAAATGCATCAAATTTAGAATCTAGGTTTCTTGAACAAAAATTGAGGGAAAAAAATGCTTGTAACAAACTCAAAATAATAGAAGAAAAAGAAGTAGATGCTTACATGCATGTAAACGGAACTTTGAATTACCATTTTCCTATTTAAAATTGGCGTGTCAAGTAGAAGAAAAAATGGAGAGAGTTTCTTAATTTGCTATATACGTATGTTGAAGATGAAGGGGATGAGCGAATAGTCCTCTTTTTATCGGCAAAAGGATGATTTTTATAATGAAGGGAGTGGCTCACATTTGGCCACATCACAAGCTTTGTTTTTAAATTCGTAAGTTACTATTTATTTGAACTGAAATCGAATAACATGAGCTGAAATACATAATATGACTTGCAAGAACTTAGAACATATTTGAACTACTTATTGAATACATGAACTGAAATTCTTAATACATGAACTGAAAGGATGCACATAAACTGCGATCATGATTGACGTTGACTAACAAGTGTACTGGTGTCTTCGTACAAGTAACTATGGTAACTGATAACATGACTATTGTAACACCCGGTAATACCGACGACTTGTGCGTTGTTAGAGACCGATGACTATTACGCTATGGAAGGTATGATACATGATGTAAATCATGTTCAAGCATGTACGTGCTCACAAAATTACTTTTCGGGTATTCGATTATTCTTCGCAGTTCCGATACGGAATTTAGCCAAGAATGCAACTCGGACAACCCTTAGTATTTTAGGCATAACTTTTTTATAAGATCTCCAATTTTTATAAATCATATATAGTCGAAACGCTAAGACAAAGATCTACAAGTTTTATGTTGGATACTCTTCCAAATATTGAGAGGAATTAGGTCGAATTTGGCTATTTATCCAACATATTTGCACAATGATGTGGATGAAGAGTAAAAAAGGAAATTTCCATTTTGATCCACATGCCCGTAGTCTTTCTCACTTGGGTTTAACAAATATAAGTGGCCTAATAACTCTAAAATATCTTTCAAGTCCCTAGATTTCACTCTGAAATACTAAATTAATCCAGAAGAGCAATCAAAGTCATTAGCCCCTAGTATAAAAGGATGAACTATTCATTCCTCTCAAATATTGGAGAGGAGATGAAAACATGAGAGGGGAGAAGGAGAAGAAAGGAAAGAGAAAAGAAGAAGAGAGAGCCATCTTCTTGACAAAAGTGAAGAATGATCAATCCAAACCAACCCACAAGAAGCTAAGAGAGGGATATCAAGCCTAGAAGATTTGAGTTATGAAGGAAATCAAGTGAACAGGTAAAGAGAAACTTGACCCAAATTCTAATAAATAGATTTTGATGATGTGATGATTGATGAGTGATATTGGCTTAAGGTTAATGATGTTTAGACAATTATTTTATTAAGAAGTTGATGTTATGAGAAATTCTAGATATTGAATTTAATTGAGGTTTTTGGAATTTAATAATATGATAATGGAAATTGGGACAAGAAATGTGAATGTTGATGTTTAAAGAGTTGCTTGTGTAAAGATTGTAGTGTGGAAGTGTGGGAAGTGAATTTGGGAAAACTAGATATGGAAGAGTTGATATTGAGGGCTTGGAAACATGCGAGCTTTGCGACTCCAACTGGATAGCGTCGCGACGTGTAACAATGAGAATACCTCTGTTTTAGCTCTGATCTTGTGAGAGTCGTGACGTTCAGAGCTTAGCGTCGCGACACGAAAAAAAACATGCTCTCTGTCTGGTTCTGTTTACATGGGTGTCGTGACGCGCCAGACTCGGTGTTATGACGCGAGGTAGAAACAACTTCATTTGTTTTCACATCCAATTTTAAATGTTAGACGCTACTTTAAGGACTTCGTATCAACACATATACACATCTTATGACAAGTCATAAGTATAATACGTCATGTGCTATTATAGACGTGTTAAATCGAGAAAATTAATTTAATTCCAAAACAAGATTCATACCTTATATTCTAATGGAATTCTCGATATAGAACATCGCAGGAACCATAATATTCTTTGACGAAGCAAAAGAATACCGGCCAGATCCTAAAATCTGTGAGTGAACACTCTCTTTCTAAGTGGACTTTTAATTTATATTATTTTAAGTAAAGACTTATTTTACGCACATATGGCATTAGCCGATTTTATTAAAATCATTTCATGAAAAAGAATGTTTAAAGAAGTATGATTTCTAAGGCATGATTTTATGATTTTTGGAGGCATGAGGGAAAAATCAAGTATGATTTCTAAAGCATGATTTTATGATTTTTGGAGGCATGGGGGAAAAACCCACCTTAGGCTGTAACTTATGGAATTGACGGATAACATGTACACATGTATAGCAGGACTGAGGGGACGACGATACGTAATCCCCATAGATTCTAGATTCAAGGCTAGGAGGATGGAGAAACGTAACGCCCATAGATCCTAGATTGAGGGTCAGGTAATAGCATGGATCAGTACTTATGGCTCTAGTTCAGTGAATTAGGGGACTGCGGTACGTAACGTCCCAAAACCACTAATTTAGGCGTATAGTGGGACACCGATACGTAACGCCCCTATGCGTCAGGTTTTTAGAATATTTCAGATATATGTTTCTCATAAACAGATTTTCAGAAAGACAGTCTTAAGAAGAGTTTTCAAGAGAAAGTGTTTTATAGAATCTCAGAGTTTTACAGACCGATAGCAGTGTCAACAAATGTTTTTCAGAAAAGAGTTGTCCTCAGATAAGAAGAATGATTTCAGAAAAGATGATTCTTTGAAATGATTTTGGTTTTAGAACAATGAAATTTCATAAAGTTCTTCAGTTTCATTTTAACCATCCACTGACTAGGTCGTTCAAACGATCTAACCCCCCACTCCAGTGTTTTGTTTTACAGGTATAGCCGGATGATGAGCTCGAGAGGAGGGATATTAATAGCAGTCACTAGGGTGTTGAGTCCACCAGGTCAAGTCAAAGGGAGAAAGTTCAGTCAGAGTCAAAGTGAAGTCAAGTAACAGTCATTGGTATTGCATCGGTCGTTGTATAAAGTTAAAATATTTATGAATAAAGTTATAAAGGAAAATATTATTGGATATATAGTTATCAGTATTGAGTTGCAATCATGTTGTTGAGTCAGGGCAATGGTCCTTATGCATGAATCAGTAATTTGAGATGAATTTAGTAATGATGATCACAGTCAGATAGCAGAGGCTTAGGGGGATATGTCAGCCTATTCCCTGCTGTTAGCATCTCTTGGAGAGGGATGTTACAAAAATTGTATCAGAGCATGGTCTAGGGAGTTAGTGACTAAAGTGGGTAGAGTGTTGAGGTCTTGTATACGTACTATGCCCGAGATACTAGTATGCGAGGTACTACCTCTCCAGTATCCGATTCACGAGTACGTCCTCAAGCCCTATAGGCAGGTTAGTAATGAATTCTCAAGATATTCAAATATTCTCCCTCATGAAGCAATTATATTCCTTGTTCTAGTTAAAATCCTTCCATAGTCATTTTGACTTACTTATAGAAGTTCAAGATAAATTACGAAAATATATAATAAATTTCTAAGAATATCTACCCAATAGAGCAAAGAAAAAAAAGCCAAAAGAAAAGTGTGAAGTACAGACGCTCAGAGCATCTAGAAGCAATTAAAGGTAAAGATACAGAAACAAATAGATAAGGAAGTACTAGAACCTATAGTAGTAAAAAGAATAGATTAAGTCCGAGCAAGAGAAAACTATCAAGTAGACCTAAGTAAGGTTTTTTTCCTTCTCGTAAGATTCTTTCCTTCCTAGTAAGACTCATTCCCTCATCAGAAAATTCCTTCTAGTATACCCATAGCATTGAGTATCTCATATAGATATAGAAAGCTCCCCCAAGTAGCGAAGGATTGTCAAAAAGATAAAAATAAGCAAGAAATTGAGATTTGTCAAAGAATTTCCAATTTTCGCAAGTACCACAAAGGATGTAGGGATTCTAGATACCCTAAAATCAGACTCATAAGAAATAGAGTGAATGAGCATCGTAATGGAAAAATATTAGTTGTCTCAACTAAAGAAACTGATAAAGATAAGGTCTGACCTACCAAAATCCTCGCCACTCATTGATACCGATTAAGGAGTTGTTCTAACGGAGCCTATCTCATACCTATCTTACATGAATAATAGACTCTACCAGGACACAAAGTACCAGAATAAGTACAACGATATTCATCAAGATGTAGATTCTTGTCCCATCATTTACCAGCATAGATAAAGATAATCATAAAAAGCCCAGTTCCCATGATGTGATATCCTAAGACAGAAAAAGAGAACACTGAAAGATAGATTACCCAGAAAAGGATAAAAAAGGCTGCTAAGGCTAAAGAAGAGAGAATTCGACATAGACCAAGATTGGCAAGTTACAGTACTACTAAGAGCCTATAGATCAGACCAATGCCAGTAGGAATCCATATAGGTTTTAAAAAGACAGACCCATGAGATCGGAGATACTCAGGAGTTAACCAAAGTACCACTACGAACAACAAGGTTAAATGGCATAATTGTAGTCTATAGCAAGAGCAGAGAAAAAAAACTCTAGGAAGAACTCCAGAAGAATGAACCAGCAATAGCCTCAACATCATAGTTTAGAGCCAAGAAATAGGGTATGGAGATATTAAAAGGAGATACGGAAAGTAACAAAGAAGTTAAGTATGTATAGTAATATAAATAATATAGCTTATAGACAAAAATGAAAATGGAGACCTCAAAATATGTGATAAACGTTGCGGAACCCTAAGATATGGAATAGTCAATGTAGCTTCCAATGGAACGAGAACCATTACCGAGCTTAAGTAAATAACAGAAATTTGTATTCATAGATCTCTAAGAATGCTTGTACTCACCCCTCAACACTTAGAAGCCCATTAAGGAGAAAAACCAGTAAAGAAGCGCATTTGACAAATAGACAGCTCATGAGATAGATAAGATAGCCAAACCAATAAGTTCAACAGAACATAGATAAGAATCATAAGATGGAAATATTCTATACGAGATAGAATAGTTTGAAGTCATTGGTAAATCAAGCCAAATCTAGAAGTCATCGTGGGACTGGAAGTCCTTAAGGGAGTAAAGGCCCAAAAAGAGCGAATGGACCAAAGAGAACGACTCTCAGGAATATAGTATATAATAATTTATAAAGAGTCTCATTGTATTGAGATGGAAGAACTAGTTGGAGAATAGCACGTGAACCAAAAGATTTATTAGATATGTCCTAAGCAATTGAGTTTGATGGAGTTCCCAGGGGAGTAAAGACTTAAGGAGTTTAAGGAACTGAGATAAGAAGGAAATCTAAGTAACAGAGTAAACTTCGTAAGGAGGAATAACAAAGAGAGTATAGTACGACTCTAAGAGAGAGTAACAACCTAAGACAGTTAAGCAACAAAAACTAGTAGGAAGAAGTACAAAGGCAAAATGATAGAGTGTTTTTTAGAGGGCATGACGCTAGAAGAGGTTCAAAATAAGAGGTAGTATGATCGATAGTCAGAAAATGAATCGGGAGTGAAGTTGAAGCAGGAAATTCAGGTTGTACCTAGCAGAATTTCTTTAGTGTGGAATCCAACACCAAAAACAAATGCGGGAGTCTTAGGCTTATAGATGAGCAGCACATGCAAATACAGCATGAGTAACTAGTGAGATCAACACAACCGGAAAGGCTTTAGGACCAAATCACACCCTCCTAAACCTCGTTATACAATAGCAGCAAAGATGGACCTTGATGATTTCCTCAAGATACTCCCAGAAACAAGTGAATGTGTAATGAAAGGAGACCGAAACATAAAACCTTCAGATATTGTGCAAGATCAGAATAGAATAGGAAAATAGCTCTAAGTACAAGATTTGTGAGAGAAGCTGTCTAGACGATATGATGAATAGAGAAGGTAATAGTTAGCAAATAATTATATACGAAAGAGCCAGTGTTAGACATGACTAGGGACATGTAGAAGATGATACCCTTCGGTTAAGGAGACAAGAAAATAGACCACAGAAGTTTCAGGTATAGAACAAAATAGTAGAGTGGATTGTGAAGGCATACCAGAGAGCCTTTGGATAATATTATAAGACAAAAGTTCTATTAAATATAGATTGGAGGAGAGTTAACAAAGACCAAGAAGTTGAGGCTTAAGGTCACTTGAGATAGATCTATTAAAGTATAGCATAAAACGGGCTAGAAGACTAAGCTTACGAGTATTGTCGAGACCATGACAATACCTAACAGAATCAGATCATGAGAATGAGTAGGAGTGGGACATCTTAGAGTACAATCAGGTAAAGAGACCAGATCAGAGAAAAATGATGGTTAACCAGAATTATATTAGCTACAAATTTGAAAAGTACGAAAATAGTATGAACAGTACACAGTTGGAATCGTTAGCATCCATGTTAATCGTAAGGATTAAGGATTAAGCACGAAGTATAAATACTCTTAAGCCTAATATAGGTACCTTGTATCCTGAATATTAGAGGCATCAATAAACAATAATGGTAACTGACCGGCGTAAACACACACGTATAACGCAAGCGTACGTATCGTTCAAGTAGTATAAAAGTATCGATCCCACGAGGACTTAAAACCTTTTTGTTATCAATTTATTGGGCCAAATGATTACCAGTATCTAACAGGTTGTTTGAATGATTTGAAAAGGTGACGATTCTAAATTTAAAATGAGTAAATGAAAATTGTTTTAAGTTGATTTTAAGAAAATTCAATATTAAACTATCTAGGGTTGTGATTTATTTCAATTTTATTTAAAAGATGAAGTAGTTATCTTATAGTTGGGTAATATATCAATTTATTAACCTGGAACACTAACTTATGTAAAGCCTCTTCCGATGGTCAATTACAAATATCTAGTTTAATTCAATTGAACCATATTCCTATGTCAATCAAATATCTAGATTCATTAAGTCTAAGTTCCAATTATGGCTACCCTCGCCTAACAGGTATATCCCTATCCTGTAAGGAAATCTATTAAAAGGGTTATCTATCCTTAAGGAAGATCGTGGGCTATTGAGTCTAAGGTTTTAAACTTAAAATCCCTATGTCTAGTTCATTTTAAGTTTACCTAATCAATTTAATTATTGCCAGTTAATTAAAAAGCTTTAAAATTAAGACTCAATAAATAAATCTTTAAATTACCCAAACTATAATTTAACCCTTATAAACCAGTTTAAATGAAATTCATCACAACCCTAGATAACTAATTTAGCTACGACACATAACTAGGGCTAAAAATTTAAAAGACTTTAAATAAAATTGCATAAAGTAAATGTAGTAAAATAACTGCTGAAAGTGAAATAAAATAAAATTGCTAAGGTAAAAAGGAATTACTTCTACTATATACTAATTAGATTTCTCCCATAATATAATATAAACTTTGCAAAACATTTTCATCCAGCCATATAGGCGGTATTTTGATTAGTTTAAAAACAACCAGCCATAAAGGCGGAATCATTTTAAAATAACCAGCCATAAATGCGGAACATCAAAATAAACCAGCCATAAAGGCGGATCTTAAATAAATACCAACCATAAAGGCGGAACAGAAAATAAACCAGCCATAAAGGCGGAATATAAATTTAATTAATCACCGACCAATCTGGCGGTATCCTGATTAAGTCCAATTTAGAATTTGAATATATTATAAATATGGGAGAATAATCTAAAAAGTAATAGTAAAAGAATTACCTTTTACCTTAACAGAAGGAAGTTACCTCCTCATAATGAGTAGTAAAAACTGTAAAATAAAGAAAGTAAATTATTATTATTACAAAAAGTAATTAAAAATTACAAAACTTTAATAAAAGAAACTTAGAGAGAGAGAAACTCCCTAATTACATAGGATTTGGGAGAGAAAATGGTACAACAAAAACTGAAATTTCGCGCTCTATTTATAGGCGTCTATAGGGGGTCAGCGTCGCGCCGCCCAAATTGCACTGGCGTCGCGACGCTGGGTACAGTACGACACGTGTCACGCGCTGGTTGGTCGGCTCAGAATCTTATCCGATGACGTGGCACTGTTCAATGACGTCATTGCTTACGTCATGCTGACGTGTCAACTGTTCATGACGTCATTGCTTGCGTCATGCTGATGATGTGGAAGGCGACGTGGCGACACGTGGGGCGGCGGCCGTCGGACGAATGAGAGCTTGACACGTGGCGCGCTGTGATTGGCTGATGATGACGTGGCACGTTGACTCGGTTGACTTGCTGACGTGGCTGCTGATGTGGACGATGATGTGGCGACACGTGGCATGACACGTGAGGCGGTGGCCGTCCTAGCAATGAGAT
>SKCR01009404.1:0-72424 GCA_019454045.1 Zanthoxylum bungeanum
CTTTTTCTTTCAATAATAAAAGTACGAATATATTTTATTACAAAATGAGTAGCTAATTTCTTTTCTACTGGAGTAAGGGTGAAGCTTTTATTATGAGAACATAGATTAAACTCGCTTTTATTATAATAAATAAATTGAAATCTAATGATTAAAACTTGATTTAAATCTAGATTAATTATTGACAATCTTTATACCGCCTTTATGGCTGGTTTTATCTGTCTACCGCCTTTATAGCTGGTTTTATCTTTATACTGCCTTTATGGCCGGTTTTATCTTTATACCGCCTTTATGGCTGGTTTTATCTGTCTACTGCCTTTATGGCTGGTTTTATACGATTTTGGCATAATTAAGTACCTTGGTAGGACTTGTTATAGACAAACGGTATCACCGCCTTTATGGCTGGTTTTATGTTTTTGGCATGTTTAGTACCTTGGTAGGACTAAGTATTGACATAAATGACTACCACTTTTATGGCTGGTTTTTTTTATTGGCATAATTAATTCCGGTAATAAATTAAGTGGTTAAAAATGACAATTTATAAATTATGATAAAGCAAGATTTCTAAATGTTTAAAAGACTAAAAGTGGATCCCAAAACTCCATCATTTCTTTCTAATATTGTATTTCAACCTAAAATCCTCAAACTACTTCAACAAAGCAAAATTTTCATTCCCGCACTGGTCATTATTCTATTTTGCTAAATCTCTTCTCTGTGGATCGACCCCGGACTCACCGGGTTATTTATTATTTCGACACTCTTATACTTGGGAGTAAAAGACCACTTTTCGAGCGTGTCAGAATCATATACCATTATGATCTCATCAAAACATTGGTTCCAAGAACGCTATGCTTGCTTCAATCCATAAATTGATCAATTTAAATTGCAAACCTTATTTTCATGTTTTGGCATGACAAAACCGTCAGGATGTTGCATAAATATCCTCCAAAATATTTTCGTTAAGGAAAGCGATTTTGACGTCCATCTTCCATATTTCATAAATGAAATATACAGCATTAGCAAGCATTATCCGCATGGATTTAATCATGGCAACAGATGAAAAAATTTCGTCGTAGTCGACACTATGTCGTTGACGGTACCCATTCTGTACAAGACTAGCTATGTACATTTGTATGTTGCCATCCATGTATGTCTTCCTTGAAGACACATTTAGTATCTATAGGCACAGTGCCTTCTGGTACATCAACCAGTGTCCAAACTTAGTTGTTATACATGGAATCCATTTTGGACTTCATGGCACTTTGCCATAAAAGGAGTCGATACCTTGTATCACTTCCTCATACGTAGTTGATTCGTCTTCCTCAATAAGATTGATAGCTACATGAGGTGAGATCAGAAACCCATACCTCCCAGGTTGTTTTCTGACTCTCTCTGACCTACGCGGTTCTTGTGTATTCAAAGATTATTGGTATAGTTTCATCCCTGATGAACTATTGGTGTTCCGTGAGGACTCGGTGCCTGGAACAGTATTACTTTGATTTTCATCGAGTTTTACTTTCCTCCCACTTACCGCTACATTTACGTATTCTTCTTAGGAAAACCGCATAGAGAGCAACAATTACATTGTTCTCTTGTGAGTTGTATAAATACTATACTTTGGTTTCCCTAGGACAACCTACAAATAGGCACTTATCCGATTTGGGTTCTAGTTTGGTATCATCCAAACGTTTAGAGTATGCCCAGCATTCCCAAATCTTCAGGAATGAGATTTTCATGGAACCTTATTCAAAATAAGTATTGCACTGTTTAATGTGTATCCTCATAAGGAAATTGGTAGCTCAGAGTGACTCATCATTAACCTTACCATGTCCAACAAAGTTCGGTTTCTCTGTTTTGACACACCGTCAAATTGAGGTGTTCCGAGAGGAGTCGATTGTGAAAAAATACTATACTCTTTCATGTAATTGAGAAACTTATTGCTCAAGTATTTTCCACCACGGTCCAACAGTAATGTTTTAATACTTTAGCCGATCTGTCTTTCTACTTCGTGTCGAAACTCATTGATTATATCAAAAGTTTCCGAGTTTTGTTTCAGAAGATACACATAACCATAACACGATGCAACATCCGTAAAGGTTACGAAGTATTTATATCCACTTCTAGCCTAACTAGGTATGGGCCCACTTTCGTCACAATGAACGAGGGCTAACAGCTCGGTGGCACGTACATCTTTACCAATAAAAGGCGATTTAGGCACTTTGCCTTATAAACTAGATTCGCATACGTTATTTGAATTAGAATCAAATCTGTCCAAGTATCCACTCTTCGAAAGTGTGGATATACGAGTCTTGTTTAATGTGTCCCAGACGATAATGCCACAAATAAGTCTCATCTGATTTACTTAGTTTGAGCCATTTGTTTGTCATGTTATATGTTTGAGATTTGTTTATATTCAAAATATAAGTACTGTTATTCATATCTAAAGTGTATATCTTAATATCATCTTTATAAACAAAATACTTAGTGTTCATGAGCATAAAGGTATACCCGTAACGGATTACACTAGATATAGAGATAATGTTTCTAGTCAAACTAGGTACATTATAACAGTTTCCTAATTTAAGTACATGCCCAAAGAGGAGTTCCAAAACTTAGGTTCTCACAGCCAAAACAGCGACTCTCATCCCGTTTCTGACTCATAGGTCGATCTTAACTGAAGCCAGTCTCCTACTAATCAGCAGATCCCGCACGTCACTATATATGTATGTACCATATTCAGTATCAAAAATCCAATTTTTAAAACCAGTAGTGGACATGTTTATAACAAATATACCTGAAGCCGGAGTCTTGCCCGTCTTCACTTTCTTCATGTCTGCCTTGTCCATACGGCAGTCACGCTTCCAATGACCCCGTTTGCTACAGTTTTCGGTAGAAATCTTGGGTTATGTCCTTTGTCTTCCCAGAAGACAGTGATAAATTTGTCTTTACCCTTTTATTCACACCCCCAGAAGCCTTCGGCCAAGCCTTGGCCTTCTGAGATGTAGAAGTAAGAAGCGCCTTGCGCTTCTTGCCCTTTTAGAAGCTCTGGATCTACCTCCTTGAGCATAGCCATTAACTCTCCAAGACTTTTTCTCTTGGTTCAAGATGAACCCGCCCCAGCATTCGGGCAAGAGACTGTAAGATCAAATCTATGGAAGTCTCAGTCTCATAGGTAATGCCTAGTTAACCTAGCTGTTCGATATCAGTAATCATCTGCGACACCTAGTGCTCGATAGATGTACCCTCTGACATACGCGAGCGTAAGAGCTTCTTTTACAATTCGTACTTCTAAGATCTAAGGTTAGATATATGAAGATCCTTTGTTTCAACATCATGGTATAATGATCTAATCCTTAATTCTGACGACGGAATTAAGGAGTCATTGCGGCAAGGATAACATATTGAGCACTAAAGTTATTATCATGATGAGTCTTCTAAAGCTCATGTTCTACTATTTGCTCAACTCCGGGCTCAGGCCCGAGAGGTTTATCTATTATATAAAGTAACTTCTTGGCTTCCAGGACTATCCTGATATTCAATTCCCAATCTAAAAATTTACGCCGTTAAAGACATTTTCACATAGAATTATGTTCTTTTACACGAATCTTTCAGGTATATTGATTGTTATAGTCCAACTATCCAATCAATAATTTCGGGTACACTCAAATTTAATGATTACTATAGTCTAACTATATAACCAACTATAAATGATCGGTTAAATTCAAATGTATTGATTACTATAATCCAATTATATAACCAACTATAAATGAAGTAGTTTGAATACAGTCCAACTGTTCAATTAAAACAACAATTGAATATTAGTCCAACTAATATATTTATAAATAATTAATGACGAAAAATGAAATGAGAGCGTATTGGCAAGTATTTAAACGAAATTGTAAATTTAATACTTGCCTCCCACTATTTTTCGACGAGCCTCTAACCCTCTGTGGAGTACTCGGGAAACCTAGTTTCCTAGTGGCCTAGGATCCCGTTAAATAACACACAACCTTGACTTTGGCCAATAAATTGTATGAAACTTAACTAGGTAGATCTCTAAGATCAATTGGATCCCATCCAATTCCTAGATCCAGTAGGTGGACCTCTAAGTCCGAAACATATATCCAATATATGCCAATATATCCAATATATTCCCTAACCTTTTTCCTCTGAATCAACTAAGCCTTGGGCTTTGGCTCAACAAGCTTAATCAAACCAGTTAAGCGTGACCCATTGACAGTGGGAAAGCTTTGTAATCGAGGTCGATGAACAAGAAGTGACATTGACTTTGGCCAACAAATCACAACTTACCCAAGACGTACGATATGGAACAAAACTTTCATGATTCAAACACATTCGCGATGGAAAAAAGTCTCGACTTTGGCCAACAAACCAATGCCAATCTTGGATCTTGAGAGAGAATCACTCAATGGAAGGAAAAATGCTTAATATAAAATAAGGGTTTTTGTCGCGATTTGGAAACCAATTTATTATCTTTAATTAGGTCTCATCATACACCCTTAAGCATGCATTCCAAAAGCATAATAAGGCGCGAAATAAATTAATAATGATATGCGGATGGATATATAAAAAATTTGTTCCTAGAACAAATCTCTCTTTTTCCTCTCTCCGCTAGCACTATTCTTACTTCTACCCAATTACATAATACTTCTAAAGAAACCTCATTTACATTTAGAGTAATGATTCTCAAAACTATGACTAGGAACGTTTGAGAGTAATGATTCTCATAAGGTGTGGAAGCCATCATCGTATTACTCCAAGGGCTTTATTATATGTGTTTAAAGCCCTTGGAGTAATAAGATGATGGCTTCCACACCTTATGAGAATCATTACTCTCAAACGTTCATATTCATAGTTTTGTGAATAATCTGGGCGTTCACAAAGCGGAGAGAACTAGCATGATGATATGATCCGCCCTTAAGTGGGGTAGCCGGGTTCATAGGCTACTAGCAGAGATCTGTCCGCTTGGTGTATCACATGTATGCATGAGTTGCTCGTGTCCATCGAACTGACCGCCGAAAGTTTTCACATGGAGTGTTTATCTCATGTGTCTATGAGGACTTTCATGTATCGATTGTATGACTAGTCCTTAGACTTGAGGTCTTTACAATCTTATGTATGGATTAAATGACTTTGACATTCTCCTTCCCCGGTTCAAAAGATCTGGTCATAAAGGTATGATTGGGTCATTTATTTAAACACATGAAGTTTATAAAGATACAACAGAGAATCGTCACTCTCTCGGATAATATTTTCTTATAAGAGTAGTATTCCAGTTCGCGGGTTGATATGTGTGATCAGTGCTTGAGACTGTGGCCGCAGCGGAAGAATCATGTGAGATTCTTGGGTTAGCACGATTCATGACACTATCAACATCATACCTTTGACTATATGGGTAGACACTTTCCATACCCTAGGTTAAACGGTGGGGATAAAGTGAGGCGATGGACTGTATCATATGTAAATCTTATACAGAATGGGTATATATCTTTCCTTCTCATTTGGGGGCATTGGCATGTTGCTAGATGTCAACCTTGGTCATTGAGATCGAACGACCATCTGATCGGAGGATAATTTATGTTCGATTAAATTATCATGATTCATTTCATGTCCAACTTGAGGGGAACCCAAAAGGTCACACACAACAAAGTCGAAATCAATTGTTAACAGTGCACAATACAAATTTAACAGCATATATGATTGTTGTAGGAATTGTTCATAAATGGTTCAATGTGTTTAATTATTGAACAGATCATTTATAAGATTCCAAAGTGGCTTAGGGATTGGTGAATGACGATAGGGGCACTTTGGGAATTGGAAAAATGAATAAGAAAAAAAAACGTGAAGAGTAAATTTATTTTATTTTTTATTTATTTTATTTGTTTTGAATTCCAATTCGGCCCAAACTCTTATTAGGGTTTTATAATCTCATTAAACCACTATATTAAGATCCAATGGCTAAGATTTAATTAGCATTTACCCCACATCGGATTCTTTATTAATTTTGTTGTCTTTAGAGCACCTATATAAACCCAAAGAATTCTTTATAAATTTTTACACCAAAACCTTTCATATCTTGGGTTTATATAAGTGAGCAACTCTAAAATTTAAGAGTAAGCCACTGATTTTGAGGATCCTTAAGTCTAATTGACTAGTGGAATCTCAAGTTAAAAGTTTTGAGGTATTTGCCTAGGCTAGCACCAAGGAAAAATACCTGTGCACTCAGGGCATAGTCTTGCCGTTGAGTTTTGGCTTTGGTGTGTGCACCTTTGGAGGCCACACACTTGGGTGGCTCTTTGGAATGTGGAAGAGCTTACTGAGTTCGAGAAAAGCTTGTAGATTGGAGGGAGGACTGGAGGAGTTTCGGTTCAAGTAAGTCTTTTTTCTTTCTATATTTTAATTAGAGTTCTTATGATAGTTAGCATGTTTAGGTTTATGTTCTTTGCATGTTTTATGCGTTTTTATGCTTAGAATATATAGTAACATGCCTAGGCTTGTAGAATAATCAAAACAAATGGGTATTGGGCAAAGGGTTAGCGGCATCATAATTTTTTAATTTTCCGCTGCGCACTCGCGACCGCTTCGCACAGTAGTCTCAGAGTGCCGTTTTTGTTTTGATTAGTTCTCTTTCATTTGAACTCGAAATTGGGTGTGTAAATGCTCGTTGGAAAGCTAACACCCTGAAATTACTTTTAGACACAAGTTTTGCATGATTTGCATTTAAAGTTCACGCATCTATAAAAAAACGTGAATAGTAAATTTATTTGATTAAAATAAAATGCAATATCATAATTAAATATTAATCAAAGTTATTTAATGCCTAAAATAATTCCAACATATTAAAAATCATATGCTTGATGATTCTATGTATGATTAGAATTGGCATGATTATTTTAGGGTGCAAGCATCTAGAGACTTTCTAAGGAAATAGAGAGTGTATTGCTTATCCCTTAGCTAAGTAATTATTCTGTGATGAACTTAGAGATTTATTACCTTTAAGGCTAATAAATATAAATCACTTGTTTATAATAAAAGACATTATAAAAGATACAAGTGGGGTGGGACCAAGGCGTTAATAAAAATTTCCAAACTAAAGTTAATTTAACCAAAGGTATTACTAGAGTTGGATAATGATTTGGTGTCTTCCTTCACTCACTACCTTTTTATAGCCAAAAGGAAAAGCTGTGAAGACATCTGGATAATCATTTACTCAAAGCTTACCTTAAAGCATATTTAAAGTGTTGGACTAATTTGGAGGATCTATTGTTTATTCCTATCACCAAAGCAATAAGAGCCTAAAGGTAAGGGTATTTAAGAGAGTTTGCTCCACCCTCCCTCTGAGGAATTTTCAATGGAGGAATCCATTTGACAATTATTCACTTAAACTTGCTTAAATCCTTAATAATAATAATTTAAGTCTAACATTTGCCTCCCATTGTAAAGTATAGACCCAAAGGGCTTAAACCGTATTGGCAAGACTAGGCTTACCAGACTGAACAATACCAATTTGTCCCTAAATCATACTACTGACAATGGTTTGACTTTTCTGAGTCATAAGACGCAGCGACCCTTAGGCGTGGTCTTATAACTTAGTGGCAAAGATTGGGTGTCCATAAAGACTAGCATAAGCTATGGCATGTTTGATTGCCCAACCCAATGATCAAGGAATTATGATTTATATCATAAATTGGTTGGGAACCTACCTAATTATCGTATTTTATAACGACCGGCCCTAGTCGGAGTTGTGAAATGATGATAATGGGATCCTTTCCCACAAGAAATCCATCATATTGGGGTTGATGTGATTTACTTAAAATCTTAAAACAATTGAGTGGGAGCAACTTCATAATATTATAGCCAATGTTATTATGAAACATTAATGAAAACATATTCCTAATTTTAACATTCTCTCTTAACAGGTGGGTAAAAATATTTCACAAACATTCAAATGGAAAATAGAATATCACTTCGTTCCATCCTTGATGAGCATAAGCTCAAAGGGGACAACTACAATGACTGGTTTAGAAACCTTAAAATTATCTTACGACAATAAAAGATTTTATATGTTCTTGAAAGACCATTTCCCCCTGAACCCGCATGACATGCTGACCAAAATACATTGGATGCTTGGAAGAAACACGTCGATGATGATGAGCAAGCAGTTTGCATAATGCTTGGCTCTATGTCGGACGAACTTCAGAAAGCTCACGAAGATATGGATGCTCAAACCATCATCTTTCACTTGAATGAGTTGTATGCAACTTCCGTTCATACCGTGAGATTCCATGTTTCATGTGCCTTATTCCAAACAAGGTATAAGGAAGGATCTGTTAGTGGACATGTGCTTAAGATGATTGGCCACATTGAAAAATTGGCCAACCTCGGGTTCATCATGGATCATGAGATAGGTCACGATCTAATTCTTCAGTCCTTACCAAAAGACTTCTCTAACTTTATTATGCAGTTTCATTTGTCTAATAAAGAAGCTATTTTAGCAGAATTTCACAATCTGATAAAACAAGCAGAGAAAGACTTCAAGCCGGAGCTTAAAACCTCCGTCATGCTTACAGGTACGGACCTGAAGCCATGAGGTGTTGGACAATTATGAATCATAGCATCACTATTTGTACAGATCATGGTGTTGTTGTACAAATTAACTATATGACAAAGGAAATTGCCCTTTTATCATTTGTAATTAGATTACCAAGATGTATAAATGATAAAAGGTCCATATGATTAGTTCCGGATTGAGATGATATAAGACAGTATCAATCCACGAAGGTTTAATAATTAAATATCCATAGTCAGAGTATTATCGAGATTGGACATCGATAATGCGTAAAAGACTAGTATTACACTTGTGCGCGTTGTGGGAGCATAACATCATAGTTCTCATATATTTGGGTATAGGATACTCATGCAAGTTTAATAGGAGGTTGTGCTTACCGATGGTACGGGAACATCTTCGCTCTGGATAGACCCCTCAGAATTCCATTGGTAGTATGACTATGTGTCTATGGAGGTCCGAATCAGGGTAGGTGTATTTGGTCTTAACTTGAGACTTGCACCGCTAATACTTGCGACAATCAATATACTTTGGTTTTGGTCGTCCAGGGCTTTAACAGGTTATGTGTACGCCTCTTTTGGGTATATTGAGAATCGTAGTGTATTGGGTGTGATGTCAAGACGGAAGTATCACTCCAGTCATAGTGGAGATGATGATCACGTAGGATACGGAACTGGTGCTCTTATGTACTGCAGTTATCGGGATAATATGACTAGGTCATGATTATCCGATTATAGAGACTAGTTAACAGAGATCCGATATGTGCTTCGTACGGGGCAAACACAATTCCAGCCCCAGGGCTTACACGTGACATCCGATGCTGGATCGCAATACACAATACTACGTATACTACGTCTGATATAGATCACATATTCCTATAAGAATATTTCTGGAGAATTGGGTAGGCACGATGCTTTGCTAGAAGCCAACCATGTCTTATAAATCGGTAAAAACGTAGTACTAGGTACGTACGTGTTCGGATAGTCCGACGATCGAATTTACTGCCAACATATCCGGGGATCTCATGGGTCGCTTCCCGAAGATTCACCGATGATGTATGACTCACACTTTATTAATCTGGGATTAATTATAAGAGAGAGAAAATTAATCTGGGATTAATTACGGAGATATTTTATCTGGGATAAAATATTATTTAAAGAGAGAGAACGTTAATTTAGAATTAATCGATAAAATAATATATTCGATCTATTATATGAAATTGGATTTCGACGCGGAATTAAAATTAGATTTTAATTCGGGCGAACGAGTTAATTTAGAATTAATTCGCTAGCGACGTGGATAGTAATTTTGCTAGAACAATTATTTAATTAAATTTACGTCGCAACGGAAAATTCGTTAATTCAGAATTAGCGAACCCGAGCCCGGAAGTGTTTGCGGGCCCACTCGCATTTCGAATTCAAGTGCGGCCCACAAGTCACATCTAACATCAAATCACTAGTCAATCAAGTGATGGAAGTCACATCACTTTGAGTGATGTGATGCTTGTCATCATTGATTTATATGAATAGTGACATGAGTGGTTGATGGCATTTATGGCCATTTTGGCTCCAAATTTTTGTTGACTTTTTGGAAGCCTTTTACAAAAATCTTGGTATATGTTTTATTTGATTTTAGAAATCAATTAAGTGCATTAGATACACAATCTACAAACAACAACCTCTAATTCTCTCTCTCCCTTTCATGGCCTAGGGCCATTTCTTTCTCATTTGGCTTGCCAAAACCGAGAGTTGAAGAAGATGAATAGGAAAATTTATGGCAAATTTTTCTTATGCTAGCACATGAAGGGTCATCCAAGGTGATAGGGAAACTAACTTATGAGCATGGAATCACCATTTGCAAAGCTTGGAGCTTGGAGCATCAATGAAGGACATGACCGAAATTGGAAGAGCACAATTTTGGGCCATTGCCGAGAGCTCAATGAGCCAAAAAGTTTTGTTGTTCCTCGCATCACATAACCGTTCCATGTAAGTATGATTCCCCCATTCTTCATTGTTGTATTCGCACATGATTTCTTGCTTGAATGATCCTTGGGACTAATATAGAAACCCAACAATGGTATCAGAGCATTTTGAGCATGAAATTAACTTAGGGTAAGATTTGGGTAAATTGGATTTGAGCATGTTTGAGTGAAATTACTTGTTTGAGCATGCTTGTATATGGATGACTTGGAGTTGTTTGTGATCAATTTTGTGTAAAATGGATTGGATCAATTTTTTCCCAATAAGTTGGCTTGGCCGAAACTTATGCTACCCTAAATTCATGGTGATTTCTGTTTTTTGAATCATTGGATGAGTTTGAATGACTTGGGTAATGTTGATTTAGGATTTAATTGGATTGAATTCGGAATCGGACATGAAAATCCCTAATTGCCGTGAGTGTTATAGCATGGAAAATGATTGATTTTTGATTCAAATGTGTTGGACATGTTTTGATGATAATAAGCATAATTAATTGTGTAAATTGATGTTTTGGAAATATTAATTTGGTTAATTAATTATGGCATACACTTTAGGTTAATTAAATTATGAAATTTGGAATTTTGGTAATTTAATTAATTGGGCCAAATTTGGAATTGGGCTTGTAAAGTTGTAATTGGGCTTAATGGGCTTGGTTGGGCCAAGTTTGGTTTATGCTAATTGGTTGGATCCAATAGGGTCCAAAACCATATCCATAAAGTCCAAATATGACTTAATGGACCTTTAATTTTAATTGGGCCTAAATTGGTTTCTTGGCAAATAAGGGTGATTCCTTAAATGGGCTTTGGTATTTGGGTTTGACACATATTGACCAAAAGTCCATGCCTTAGAAATTAATTAAAAGCCTATTTGACTTTAATTAAATTGACATTGGATGTTAATCGGGCTTTGAGACCCGTAACGATTAGATTTGGAATCTAAGTCGTAAAGGCACATTAAAAGTGTAAATATTTAATTTGGAATTAAATAAAGAATTAGTATTAAATACAAATTGAATTGGATTTAATGTTGTAGTTTAATATAATTCTTGAATCGTACTTTGAGTACTTATTCGCAAAACGAGTTTGACTCGCGCAAAATCAAATCATTGTTTGAACATTGGATGGTCATTAATTTTCTGATTAATTAATTGGATTAGATTGATTGATAACATGCTTGTGTGAATACATGGATGCGATGTATGAATAATGTATATCAGATGGATATTAGATGGGTGAGGGCAATTTTGTAAATTGTTGTAATAAATTTAGAATTTATTAATTGGACCTGCGTGTCCAGCCTATTACCTCTTGACTCTGTGTATTTCTCTTCTCACCTATTCCCCTCAATGTAAATGAGGTTTCTTTAGAAGTGCTATGTAATTGGGTAGAAGTAATACTTGTGCTAGCGGGAGAGAGGAATGTGAGAGATTTGTTCTAGGAACAATGTGTTAAGTATCCATCTGTATATCATTATTATATTTATTTACTTACGCGCCTTATTATGCTTTTAGAATGCATGTTTAAGGGTGTATGATGATGAGACCTTAACAAAGATAATTAATTGGTTGCCAATTACGCGAAAAACCATCACTACATATTAAACGTTTTTCCTTCCATTGAGTGATTCTTACTTAAGATCCAAGACCGGCACTGGTTTGTTGGCCAAATTCAAGACCTTTGTCCGTCACAGATGTGTTTGAATCATGAAGGCTTTGTTCCATATCGGTGTCTTGTCCAAGTTATGATTTGTTGGCCAAAGTCAAGATCATTTCTTGTCCATCGACATCGATTACAAAGCTTTCCATGGTCAATGGTTTCGGTTAACTGGGATCACTAATTTTGTTGTGCCAAAACCAAGGCTTAGTTGATTCAGAGGAAAAAGGTTAGGGAATATATTAGATATATTGGCATATATAAGATATATGTTTCAGACTTGGATGTCCACCTTGTTGGACAATTATGACCCATAGTGTCACTATTTATACAGATCACAATGTTGTTGTACAAATTAATTATGTGACAAAGGAGATTGCACTCTTATCATTTGTGATTATACCACAAAGATATATAAATGATAGGAGGTCCCTGTGATTTGTTCCTGGATTGAGAATGATATGAGACAGTATCAGTCCACGAAGGATAAATCATTAAATATCCCTAGTCAGAGCATTATCGAGATTGGACATCGATGAATGCCTAAAAGACTAGTATTACACTTGTGCGCGTTGTGAGGGCACAACGACATAGTTCTCATATATTTGGGTATATGATACTCATGCAAGTGTAATAGGAGGTTGTGTTTCACCGATGGTACGGGAAACAGCTTCGCTCTGGATAGACCCCCTCGAAATTCCATTGGTAGTATGACTATGTGTCTATGGAAGTCCGAAATCAGGGTAGGTGTATTTGGTCTTAACCTGAGACTTGCACCGCTAATACTTACGACAATCAATATACTTTGGTTTTGGTCGTCCGGGGCTTTAACCGGTTTCTGTGTACGCCTCTTCTGGGTATATCGAGAATCGGAGTGTGTTAGGTGTGATGTCGAGACGGAAGTGTCACTCCAGTCATATGGAGTTGATGATCGCGCATGGATACATAACTGGTTCTCTAAAAAGGTTGCAACCGTCGAGATAATATGACTTGGTCATGATTATCCGATATTAAAGAGACTAGTTGCTCGTCATCCGATATATGCTTCGTACGAGGCAGACACTGTACCAGCCCCAGGCCTTGCATGTGATCATCCAATACTGGATCGAAATACGCAATACTACGTATACTACGCCTGATATAGATCCTTTATTCCTGTAAGGATATTTCCAGAGAATTGGGTAGGCATGGCGCTTTGCTAGAAGCAAACCTGTCTTGTAAATCGGTATAAACGTGTTCGGATAGTCCGACGACCGAATTTACTGCCAACATATCCGGGGATCTCATGGGTCGCTTCCCAAAGATTCACCGATGACGTATGACTCACACTTTTATTAATCTGGGATTAATTAGATGAGAGAGAAAATTAATCTGGGATTAATTGCGGAGATATTTTATCTGGGATAAAATATCATTTAAAGAGAGATAACGATTAATTTGGAATTAATCGGTAAATTAATATATTTGATATATTAAACGAAATTGGATTTCTACGTGAAATTAAAATTAGATTTTAATTCGAGCAAACGATTTATTTTATAATTAATTCATTAGCGACGTGAATAGTGATTTCGCTAGACATAATCATTTAATTACATCGCAACGATAAATTTGTTAATTTGGAATTAGCGAACCCGAGCCCGGGATTATTTGCGAGCGCATTCGCATTTCGAATTCGAGTGCGGCACGCAAGTCAAATCAAACGTCAAATCGCTAGTCGCATCTAGCGTCACATCAAGCGTCAAATCATGTCACTTTGAGTGATGTGACTATTGATTGATTGATTGAGTGATGTGACTTGATGTGTGTGGTTGGCAATTATGGCTTTAATGGTTTGACTTTTTAAAGCCAAAATTGGTATATGTTTTATTTGTTTTTGGAAAACAAATATCAATTACACATTTCAACTTATCTCTCATCTATTCTCTCATCTATCTCACGCCCAAGGGCAGTTCACTGCCTCTTTTCACCGTGAGCAGCCAGGGAAGCTTAAATGCTTGGTTTTTGTGGCAAAAATCAAGAGAGCTAGCACTCTGAGAGACATGCGAAGGTGATAGGGAAGTCCACCCATGAGCCGGGAATTGTTTGACGAAGCTTGGAGCTCAAGAACTTGAAGATGAAGCCAAAACAGTGAGGCCAAATTCAGCCACTGCCGAGCAGTTCATAGTGAGCAGAAAGTTGAATTTTTGTTGCCTCTCGCATCGCTCAACCGCTCGATGTGAGTATTCCGCGACTTCCTCGAATGTATTCACACATGTTCATGCTTGTTTATTGATCCTTGGGACCTTAGTAAACTCCAACACACCTACTAGATCTAGGAATTGGATGAGATCCAATTGATCTTAGAGATCTACCTAGTTAATTATCATACAATTTGTTGGCCAAAGTCAAGATTGTATGTTATTTAATGGGATCCTAGCCCACTAGGAAACAAGGTTTCCCGAGTACTCCACAGAGGGTTAGAGGCTCGCCGAAAAATAGTGGGAGTCAAGTATTAAATTTGCAATATTCGTTTAGTTACTTGCCATACGCGCTCATTTCAAATATTTCGTCAAATACCATAATATATTAGTTGGACTAATAATTAAATGTTGTTTTAATTGAACAGTTGGACTGTATTCAAACTATTTCAATTAATAGTTGATTATATAATTGGATTATAGTAATCAATATATTTGAATTAACCAATTAAATTATAGTTGATTATATAGTTAGACTATAGTAATCATTATAATCTATAGTACCTGAAATCGTTGATTGGATAGTTGGACTATAGCAATCAAGATAAATGAAAGATTAGCGTTTAAAATATAAACCTGGGTAAAAATATTTTAAACGGCTTTAATTTTCAAATTGGGAATAAAATCTCAGGATAGTCCTGATAACCGAGAAGTTACTTTATTTGATATAGTGACGTCTCGAGCCTAAGCCCGGAGTTGAGCAAATAGTAGAACATGAGATTTGGAATATTCATGTGATGATAACTTTAGTGCTTAATTCGTTATGTTTGCCGCAAAGACTCTTTAATTTTTTAATCAGAACCAAGGATTAGATCCTTATAGTATGATAATGGAATTGAAGGATCTTCATAGATCTATCCTTAGATCTTAGAAGTACTAAATTGCAATAGTAAACTCTTGGAGAGTTAATGGCTATACTCAAGGAGACAAAGCCAGAGTTTGCAATATGGCAAGAAACGCAAGGCGCATCTTACTCCGACATCCCAAAAGGCCAAGGCTTGGCCAAAGGCTTCTGGGGTGTGGAAAATGGGCAAAGGCAAAATCATTTTAATCTTCTAGGAAGAAAAATGACATATCCCAAGATGTCTACCTAAACTGTGGAAAACGGGGTCACTGAAGTGTGACTGCCGTATGGACAAGGTAGACATGAAAGAATAGAAAATGGGCAAGGCTCCGGCTTCAAATATGTTTGTCATAAACATGTTCACTACTAGTATTAAAATTAGATTTGAGATACTAAATGTGGTACATAAATATGTGCTGATGTGCAGAATCTGCTGAGAAGCAGGATACTGACTTCAGATGAGATTAATCTGCGATCGGAAACGGGACAACAGTCGTTGTTTTAACCGTAGATACCTAAGTTTAGGAACTACCCTTCGGGTGTGTACTTAAATTAGGAAACTGTTACAATGTAACTAGTTTGACTAGAAATATTATCTCTATATCAGGGTTTAACCCGTTGCGGGTATACCTTATATTCTAGAACCCTAAAGTTTTTTATTATATAAAGATGATATTGAGATAAACACATTAGATGTAAATAACAGTATTTATATTTTGAATATAAATAAATCTCAAACGTATAACATGACAAACAAATAGCTCAAACTGAATTAATCAGTGAAACTTATAAGTGGCATTTTTATCTGGGACACAATTAACAAGACTCGTATATCCACACTTTCGAAGAGTGGATACTTGGACGGGTATATATGTTGGACTCACTTGTGTAACAATGTGCAGGGCCTGAAAAAAAGTAGGAGACTCCGTCATGGGGAGGTTGACTTACGCATGGGTAATGGAGCAAAACTGGATGCATTGTGCGTGGGGACTTATTCATTAGTTTTGCCGAATGGTTTAGTTTTAGACTTAAAAGATTGTGTTTATGTACCTTCTATAGTAAAGAACATCATTTCAATTTCTTCTTTATGTAATAAAGGCTTTTCATGCCTAATAAGTTGTAATGAATGTTCTATTTATTTCAATGAAATAAAATATGGATATGGTATTTTGAATAATGGTATCTATGTCTTAAAAACTAACAAAGAATGTTCAACCTCTAATATATACAACGTTAACTCGAATAATCTCAATGAATCACTTCTATGGCACAGTCGCTTAGGTCATATCAATGAAACAAGATTAACTAGGCTACATAAGGATGGGTATTTCAGACCCTTCAAATATGAACCTTATGGAACTTGTGAGTCTTGTTTACTTGGTAAAATGACCAAATTACCCTTCAAGGTAAAAGACAGCATGCAACGGAGACATTAGAACTCATACACTCTGATGTATGCAGACCAATGTCAGTCACCGCTAGAGGTGGATTCTCCTACTTCATTACCTTTATCGATGATCACTCGCGATATGGGTATGTGTACCTTATGCGGTACAAATCTGAAGCCTTTGAGAAATTCAAAGACTTCAAATCTGAAGTAGAAAACCAGCTTAATAAAAGTATTACTTCACTAAGGTCTAACCGAGGTGGTGAATACTTAAGCGACGCATTTCAAGATTACTTGAGAGAAAATTGCATTGTTTCCCAGTGGACTCCTCCGGGAACTCCACAACATACTGGGGTCTCCGAAAGGAGAAATCGAACATTATTAGATATGGTCCGATCAATGATGCCAGACACGAATCTACCTCTTTCATTTTGGGGTCTTGCTTTAGAAACTGCAACACTACTACTAAACCAAGTTCCTTCCAAGATTGTTAGTCAAACACCATATGAGTTATGGTTTGGGAAACGTCCTAGTCTTAGTTATCTAAGAGTTTGGGGATGTGACGCATATGTTAAGCTCACACAAACTAACAAATTGGATGATATGGCAGTTAAATGTAAGTTTGTAGGATATGCCTTGAACTCAAGAGCATACATGTTCTACGTCCCAACTCAAGAGCATACATGTTCTACGTCCCAAATGAACAAAGAATATTTGTCTCATGAAATGCTAAATTTTTAGAGAATGAATTCCTTCTCAAGAAATATAGTGGGAGTAGACTTGACCTCGATGAGGTACGAGAAGAACAAACTAACATAGAACTAAATCCCAGGCCCTCAAAAGGGCAGCGACGGAACAACCACAAGGTTATGAACTTAGAAGGTCTGGTAGGGAAATATATAAGTCTGAAAGATATGGTTTCCATATTGATAAGGAATATAATCAGGTCATTGATAATGATGATCCCACCAGTTATGACGAAGCAATGCGTGACATTGATTCAGTTAAGTGGCTTGAGGCCATAAAATCCGAAATAGACTCTATGTATCATAATCAAGTCTGGGACTTGGTGGATGCACATAAAGGGATAAAACCCATAGGCTGCAAGTGGATTTACAAGCGTAAAACTGATGTAGAAGGAAACATCCAAACCTATAAGGCTAGGTTGGTGGCGAAAGGTTATAGACAAATCCAAGGAATTGACTATGACGAAACCTTCTCGCCTGTTGCAATGATAAAGTCCATTCGAATTTTACTAGCACTAGCTGCACACTTTGATTATGATATTTGGCAGATGGATGTCAAAACAGCTTTCCTTAATGGGAAACTCGTAGAGGAAGTATATATGACATAATCTGAGGGGTTTGCATCTAAGGATTATCATAATAAAGTATGCAAGCTTAAACGATCCATTTATAGACTCAATCAAGCCTCCGAAGTTGGAATATACGATTTGATGAGATAATCAAAGAATTTGACTTCATCAAAAATGTAGACGAGCCTTGTGTTTACAGGAAAAGTAGTGGGAGTGCTGTTATATTTCTTGTATTATATGTCGATGACATATTAATCATTGGGAATAATATTCCCATGATGCAAGCCACCAAGCAATGGTTATCTCAGAATTTCTCCATGAAATATTTGGGAGAAGCAGCCTACATCCTCGGCATTAAGATCTACTGTAATAGATCTAAGAGGTTGTTAGGACTTTCTCAATCTACGTACATAGATAAAGTTTTGAAAAGATTCAAAATGGAAGATTCCAAAAGAGGTAATTTACCTACTAGTCATGGAATCAAATTATCTAAGGAGCAATGTCCACATACTCCTTCAGATAGAGAGCGTATGAGTATGATCCCTTATGCTTCAGCAATAGGATCGATCATGTATGCCATGCTATGTACAAGACCTGATGTCTCTTATGCTCTTAGCATAACGAGCAGTATCAGACAAATCCTGGTGAGCAACACTGGGCAGCTGTCAAAACAATCCTCAAGTATCTGAGAAGAACTAAGGATGTGTTTTTGACATACGGAGATTGTTCTGAGATGAAAGTCATTGGTTATTGTGATGTGAGCTTTCAGACCGATAGGGATAACAACATATCACAAACAGGATATCTATTTACTTTGAATGGAGGAGCTGTCAGTTGGAAAAGCTCAAAGCAGTCAACTACATCAGACTCCACCACTGAAGCTGAGTATATTACAGCATCTGAGGCAGCTAAAGAAGCAGTCTGGATAAAGAAGTTCATCACGGAGCTGGAAGTGCTTCCCACGATAAAGAATGGCGTCACGATGTACTGTGACAACACGGGCGCCATTGCTCAATCAAAGGAACCAAGGTCCCACCATAAATCCAAGCATGTACTCAGGTGCTTTCATCTCATCAGGGAGATTATTGAGAGAAAAGAAGTTATTATAGAGAAAATACCCACAGAAGATAATCTTGCAGATTCTCTGACTAAAGGGCTGACTCAACAAAATCATGATAGACACACCCGAGAGTATGGTGTCCAGATTCATACTAGTTGGCTATAGTGCAAGTGTGAGATTGTTAGGGATATGCCCTATACCCAACTTGTGGATAGGCTATATGTACATGTATTTGTAATATTTTCATTAATTAATAAAATGACAATCTTTATTATACGTTTCTTACATAAATTATATGAATCATCAAACACTGTAATAAAGCCATTGGAGTAATAAGATGATGGCTTCCACGCCTTATGAGAATCATTACTCTCAAACGTTCATAGTCATAGTTTTGTGAATAATCTGAGCGTTCACAAAGCGGAGAGACTAGCATGATAATATGATCCGCCCTTAAGTGGGGTAGCCGATATCATAGGCTACTAGCGGAGATCCGTCCGCTTGGTGTTTCACATGGATGCATGAGTTGCTCGTGTCTATCGAACTGACAGCCGAAATTTTTCACATGGAGTGTTTATCCCATGTGTCTGTGAGAACATTCATGTATCGATTGTATGACTAGTCCTTAGACTTGAGGTCTTTACAATATTATATATGGATCAAATGACTTTGACATTCTCCTTCCCCAGTTCAAAAGATTCAGTCATAAGGGCATGATTGGGTCATTTATTGAAACACATGAAGTTTGTAAAGATAAAACAGAAAATCACCACTCTCTCGGATAATATTTTCTTATAAGAGTAGTATTCATGTTCGCGTGTTGATATGTGTGATCAGTGCTTGAGACTGTGGCCGCAGCGGAAGAATCATGTGAGATTCTTGGGTTAGCACGATTCATGACACTATCAACATCATACATTTGACTATATGGGTAGAAATTTTCCATACCCTAGGTCAAACGGTGGGGATACAGTATGGCGAGGGACTGTATCATATGTAAATCGCATACAAAATGGGTATATATCTTTCCTTCTCATTTGGGGGCCTTGGCATGTTACTAGATGTCAACCTTGGTCATTGAAATCGAACAACCATCTGATCAGAGGATAATTTATGTTCGATTAAATTATCACGATTCATTTCATGTCCAACTTGAGGGGAACCCAAAAGGTCACACACAACAAAGTCGAAATCAATGGTTAACAGTGCACAATACAAATTTAACAGCATATATGATTGCTGTAGGAATTGTTCATAAATGGTTCAATGTGTTTAATTATTGAACATATCATTTATGAGATTCCAAAGTGGCTTAGGGATTGGTGAATGATTATAGGGGCACTTTGGGAATTGGAAAATGAATAAGAAAAAAAATATAAATAGTAAATTTATTTTATTTTTTATTTTTATTTATTTATTTTGAATTCCAATTCGGCTCAAACTCTTATTAGGGTTTTATAATCTCATTAAACCACTATATTAAGATCCAATGGCTAAGATTTAATTAGCATTTATCCCACATCGGATTCTTAATTAATTTTGTTGTCTTTGGAGCACCTATATAAACCCAAAGAATTCTTTACAAATTTTTACACAAAAACCTTTCATATCTTGGGTTTATATAAGTGAGCAACTCTAAAGTTTAAGAGTAAGCCACTAATTTTGAGGATCCTTAAGTCTAATTGACTAGAGGAATCTCAAGTTAAAAGTTTTGAGATATTTGCCTAGGTTAGCACCAAGGGCAAAATATCTGTGCACTCAAGGCGTAGTCTTGCCGTTGAGTTTTGGCTTTGGTGTGTGCACCTTTGGAGGCCACACACTTGGGTGGCTCTTTGGAATGTGGAAGAGCTTGCTGAGTTCGAGAAAAGCTTGTAGATTGGAGGGAGAACTGGAGGAGTCTTCGGTTCAAGTAAGTCTTTTTTCTTTCTTTATTTTAATTAGAGTTCTTATGATAATTAGCATGTTTAGGTTTATGTTCTTTGCATGTTTTATGAGTTTTTATGCTTATAATATATAGTAACATGTCTAGGCTTGTAGAATAATAAAAACAAATGGGTCTTGGGTAAAGGGATAGCGACATCATAATTTTTTAATTTTCCGCTGCGCACTCGCGGCCGTTTCCCAACATAAAATGGATCTAACCCATAATGCCTAGGCCCAACAGGAATCACTCTATGCCATAGAATCAATTTTGGCCCATTAGGCCCAATTAATTATTAAAGGTCCAATGTCATACTTTGGACTTTATGGAAATGGTTTAGGCCCAATTGGATCCAATCCAATTGACCAAAACCAAACTTGGCCCAACCAAGCCCATTAAGCCCAATTACAACAATTAAATTTATACAACATTACAAATTACATATTAATTCATTAAAGTGCAATCACTATAATTAATTAATTAACCTAATGTTTCCAAAACATCAATTTAATCTAATTAATCATGGCTAATTCCCAAATTCATGTCCAACACAAAATGCCTTCCACGCCTTATGAGAATCATTACTCTCAAACGTTCTTAGTCATAGTTTTGTGAATAACCTGGGCGTTCACAAAGCGGAGAGACAAGCATGATGATATGATCCGCCCTTAAGTGGGGTAGCCGATCTCATAGGCTACTAGCGAAGATCCGTCTGCTTGGTGTATCACATGGATGCATGATTTGCTCGTGTCCATCGAACTGACCGCTGAAATTTTTCACATGGAGTGTTTATCCCATATGTCTGTGAGAACTTTCATGTATCGATTGTATGACTATTCCTTAGACTTGAGGTTTTTACAATCTTATATGTGGATCAAATGACTTTGACATTCTCCTTCACCGGTTCAAAATATTCGGTCATAAAGGTATGATTGGGTCATTTGTTGAAACACATGAAGTTTGTAAAGATACAGCAGAAAATCGCCACTCTCTCGGATAATATTTTCTTATAAGAGTAGTATTCCAGTTCGCTGGTTGATATGTGTGATCAGTGCTTGAGACTGTGGCCGCAGCGGAAGAATCATGTGAGATTCTTGGGTTAACACGATTCATGACACTATCAACATCATACCTTTGACTATATGGGTAGACACTTTCTATACCCTAGGTCAAACGGTGGGGATACAGTGAGGTGAGGGACCGTATCATATGTAAATCGCATACAGAATGGGTATATATCTTTCCTTCTCATTTGGGGGCCTTGGCATGTTGCTAGATGTCAACCTTGGTCATTGAAATCGAACGACCATCTGATCGGAGGATAATTTATGTTCGATTAAATTATCATGATTCATTTCATGTCCAACTTGAGGGGAACCAAAAGGTCACACACAACAAAGTCGAAATCAATGGTTAACAGTGCATAATACAAATTTAACAGCATATATGATTGCTGTAGGAATTGTTCATAAATGGTTCAATGTGTTTAATTATTGAACAGATCATTTATGAGATTCCAAAGTGGCTTAGGGATTGGTGAATGATGATTGGGGCACTTTGGGAATTGGAAAAATGAATAAGAAAAAAAAAATGTGAATAGTAAATTTATTTTATTTTATTTGTTTTGAATTCCAACCCAAACTCTTATTAGGGTTTTATAATCTCATTAAACCACTATATTAAGATCCAATGGCTAAGATTTAATTAGCATTTATCTCACATCGGATTCTTAATTAATTTTATTGTCTTTGGAGCACCTATATAAACCCAAAGAATTCTTTACAAATTTTTACACCAAAACCTTTCATATCTTGGGTTTATATAAGTGAGCAACTCTAAAGTTTAAGAGTAAGCCACTAATTTTGAGGATCCTTAAGTCTAATTGACTAGAGGAATCTCAAGTTAAAAGTTTTGAGATATTTACCTAGGTTAGCACCAAGGGCAAAATACCCGTGCATTCAAGGCGTAGTCTTGCCGTTGAGTTTTGGCTTTGGTGTGTGCACCTTTGGAGGCCACACACTTGGGTGACTCTTTGGAACGTGGAAGAGCTTGCTGAGTTCGAGAAAAGCTTGTAGATTGGAGGGAGGACTGGAGGAGTCTTCGGTTCAAGTAAGTCATTTTTCTTTCTTTATTTTAATTAGAGTTCTTATGATAGTTAGCATGTTTAGGTTTATGTTCTTTGCATGTTTTATGAGTTTTTATGCTTATAATATATAGTAACATGTCTAGGCTTGTAGAATAATCAAAACAAATGGGTCTTGGGTAAAGGGATAGCGACATCATAATTTTTTAATTTTCTGCTGCGCACTCTCGGCCGTTTCCCAACATAAAATTTATCTAACCCATAATGTCTAGGCCCAACAGGAATCACTCTATGCCATAGAATCAATTTTGGCCCATTAGGCCCAATTAATTATTAAAGGTCCAATGTCATACTTTGGACTTTATGGAAATGGTTTAGGCCCAATTGGATCCAACCCAATTGACCAAAACCAATCTTGGCCCAACCAAGCTCATTAAGCCCAATTACAACAATTAAATTTATACAACATTACAAATTACATATTAATTCAATTAAAGTGCAATCATTATAATTAATTAATTAACCTAATGTTTCCAAAACATCAATTTAATCTAAATAATCTTGGCTAATTCCCAAATTCATGTCCAACACAAAATTGGGGCAAAATCAATTCTCCAACAACATGCATAACTCACGGCCAAGGCAATAAAAAATCATTCAATTTGATTTCAATCCAATTTAAATCAACATTCAATATTTCTATTATGCCATCAACATCCAATATGTCAAATTTTTGAAAATCCACCATGAGTTCATCTGAGGTTCAATTCGGCTAACATAAGGATTTATGGAAAATTAATCTAATCAATTTTACACAAATCCAATGATGCACAACTCTAAGTAATCATCATCTAACATCAAGCAAACATCAAATTTCGTATTTTCATGCTCCAAGCAAAAATATCCAAATTTAAAGTCATGAACCCTAGAAATTAAATCAAGCTTAGATCTCTCTCTCTGATACCATTGTTAGTGTCCTAGACATTCCACGGGATCTCTAAGCATGATTCATGTGTGAATAAAATCAAAAATAAGTTGTGGAGGACTTACATTGATCGGTTGAGTTCAAAACTGTTTCTTGGATGATGAAACCTCCAAGCTCTCTTAGTTGTTCCAAACTCATGGGTGAGTCTCCCTATCACCTTCATTTGACTCCTTAATGTGCTAGCATGCTTGAATTTTGCAACAAAATCCATGGGGGGGAGAGAAGATCACGACTTCATGAGGAAGAAGAGAGAAATTGAGTGTTGTGAATAGTAACCACACCTCACTTCCAAAGTTTGACTTGGTTTTATAAATAAAGTTTGTGTGTTGAAGTAATCACATGCTTTTACTCAACCAATCACCAAATTCCATCAAGTGTCAAACACATTGATGTAAGTTGGTGGGCCCCACTTCAAATTCCAAATTTAAGTCGGACAATCCAACACGCAACTTCGCTTGGGCCCGGGTTCGTTTAATTTCGAATTAAACGAATTTGCTGTTGCGACTTAATTAAATCTAATTTAATTAAATAATAATGCCTACTAAAATTATTACGAAAGTCGCTTGCGAATTAATTCTAAATTAATTTGTTCGCTAGAATTAAAATCCAATTTAATTCCGCTTTGAAATCCGATTTCATTTAATATATCCAATATATTATTTTAGCCCAAATAAATAAATTAAATAGTAAAATCCAATTTAACTATTAAATTTACTTTACCGATTAATTCCAAATTAATCGCGTTCTCTATTTTCTAGTCGAATTAATCCCAAATTAATTCTTGTCGTAATTAATCCTCGATTAATTTTCTCTCTCTTAATTAATCCCAGATTAATATTGTTCGAGTCAAATATCATCGATGAATCTTTGGGAGGCGACCCAAGAGATCCTAGGATATGTTGGCAGTAAATACGGTCATCGGACTATCCGAATACGTGCGTACCCGGTACCACGTTCTTATCGATTTACAAGACATGGTTGGCTTCTAGCAAAGCACTGTGCCTACCCAATTCTCCAAAAATATTCTTTAAAGGAATATATAATCTTTGTCAGGCGTAGTATTACGTAGTATTACGTATTACGATCCAGTATCGGATATCACATGCTAGGCCTAGGGCTGAAATTATGTCTGCCCCGTACGAAGCATATATCGGATCACTGGAAACTAGTCTCTATAATCGGATAATCATGACCTAGTCATATTATCCCGATGACTGCAGTACTTAAGAGTACCAGTTCCGTATCCATGCGTGATCATCATCTCCATATGACTGAAGTGATACTTCCATCTTGACATCACACTCAATACACTACGATTCTCAGTATACCCAGAAGAGGCGTACACAGAACCTGTTAAAGGCCCGAACGACTAAAACCAAAGTATACTGATTGTCACAAGTATTAACGATGCAAGTCTCAGGTTAAGACCAAATACACCTACCCTGATTCGGATTCTCATAGAGACATAGTCATACTACCAATGAGATTCCAAGTGGTCTATCCGGAGTGAAGCTGTTTCCGTACCATCGGTAAATAGAACCTCCTATTACATTTGCATGAGCATCCAATACCCAAATATATGAGAACTATGCTGTTACACTTCCATAACACGCACAAGTGTAATACTAGCCTATTCCGCATTATCGATGTCCAGTCTCAATAATACTACGACTAGGGATATTTAATGATTAAACCTTACGTGGATTAATACTGTCTCATATTTTAATAATCCGGTACTAATCATATAGACTTTTATCATTTATATATCTCGGTAATCCAATTACAAATGATAAAAGAGCAATTTCCTTTGTCACATAGTTAATTTTTACAACAACACCATGTTTTGTACAAATAGTGATGCTATGGGTCATAATTGTCCAACAAAGAACACGAACGAATTTTCTAAACTATACAAGTTGAGGTCATCACATATGTTTAACAATCCCTTCATTGTAGGCTATCCGAGTTGTGCTTAGGAAACATAGATTACAGCGTCAATTTTTCGAGGCGCACATCTCATATTATCGATATGTCAATGATTCTTTATAACTAATCATAACACTATTTCTGATATATATAATCCACCCTAGATGATCGGTTTTGGCCAAAGTCTTAAGAATCCTGACTAATCATGTGGATATCTTAACCTCTTATGGTACAAATACAGGCAAACGAATCCTATCTTGATAGTACTTAATTAACGAGTGCATCGGTCCAAACCCAACGAACATCTAGCGGTCAGACTATGAAAGGTCTCTGATATATACGACATTGATGAGTGGTAAATCTATCACTATTTCCCACTCATTTAACCTAATATTTTGTATAGTTTCTTGAGTTTTGTGAATATTTTGATGTGTTTTGTGTTATTTTGTAGATAAATAAAGTTTCAGGACATTCTGGAGGTGATTTGGGCCAAAACAGTGAAAATTGGATGAAAAAGGTATTTTGGTGATTTCTCGCATCGCGACGCCAAGACCTTCAGCGTCGCGACACCTAACGTGCGCCGAACAGTGCTAATGTGCGCCGGGTCCACGTGTCATAATCTGAGAAAAGTTTGACTTTGCTAACGTGCGTCGTGCCACGTGTCACCATCACAGCCGATCTGCTAACATGCACCGTGCCACGTGTTAGCATCCTACGGTGCCGACAGTCACCATCACCACGTGTGTCACGTGTCACTCCACGTCATTGCCACCTCATCAGCCACATCACCAAGTTAACCAAGTCAAACTGCCACCTCACTGCCACGTCATCATCAACCAATCAGGAAGTGCCACGTGTCACAATCCTACGGTGCCGACAGTCTCTTTCCCACGTGTCGCCACATCACCGCCATGTCACCGCCATGTCAGCACCATGTCAGCATCAATTATTGGCTATCTAATCCTTATCTGACACGTGGCGGATAAGAATCTAGCCGACCAATCAGAAGCCGCCATGTGTCACAATAATTGAGTTCCAACAATCTCGCCACGTGTCACCTTATCACCTTATCTAGAATCTGCAACCGACGAACCACAACGTGCCACGTCGACAAATCTGGCATCGCGACGCGAGCTGGGCGTCGCGACGCGCGACCCCTACTGACCCCCATAAATAGAGCGCGAAATTCCAGTTTCAGAGGCACCACTCACTCTCATCTCTTTGATGTAAAGAATGAGTTTCTCTCTCTAGTTTCTTTTAATTTTAGTTTTTAGTTTTGTAATTAATTTTAATTACGTTATGTAATAATAGTATTTTACTTTCTTACTTTTTACAGTTTTTACTATTCACCATGAGGAGGTAACTTCCCCAGCTATGGTGAAAGGTAATTCTTTTACTATTGCTATTTAGATTAATCTCCCTTAAAAATAATATATTCACTATTTAAAATTTGACTTAAAAAGGATACCGCTATATTGGTCGGTTGGTAATTTAATTTTAATCTGGTTTAAACCTGACTAATCAAGGATACCGCCAGATTGGTCGGTTGGTAATTTAATTTTGGTTCCGCCTTATGGCTGGTTTATGGACAAATATTACCGCCTTAATGGCTGGTTGGACTTAATTTGACTTAATCAGGATACCGCCAGATTGGTCGGTTGGTAATATTATCACAAGTTTATATATTATTTTATGGGAGATATCTAAATTAGTAGTAGTAAAAGTAATTCCTTTTACCTTAGCATTTTATTTTATTGTAATTTACTTTTCAGTATTTACTTTACCGTATTTTTACTTTATGTCTTTTATTTTCAAGTTTTTACTAGCCCTAGTTATGTGTTGTAACTAAATTAGTTATCTGGGGTTATGATGACTTTTAATATCACCGTTTTATAAGAGGTTAGATTATAGTTTGGGTATTATAAAGATTTATTTATTGAGTCTTAATCTTAATATTTTTTCATTAACTGGCCATTAATAAAAATTGGTAAATCTAAAATGAACTAGACATAGGGATTTTAGGTTTCAGCATTAGACTCAATAGCCCACGATCTTCCTTGAGGATAGATAACCCTTTAATAGATTTCCTTACAGGATAGGAATATACCTGTTGGGCGGGGGTAGCCATAATTGAAACTTAAACTTAATGAATCCAGATAATTCGGTTGACACATACATATGGTTCAATTGGGTTAAACTGGGTATTTGCGTCTGACCATCGACAGAGGCTTACACATAATTTAGTGTTCCAGGTTAATAAATCAATATATTACCCAACTTTAAGATAACCACTTCATCTTTAAAATGATATTGGAAGAAATCACAACCCTAGATAGTTTTTAATATTGAATTTTTCTTAAAATCTACTTTCGAATAATTTTATTTACTTGTTTTTAAATTTAGAATTGTCACCATTTCAAATCAATCAAACAACTGTTAGATATTAGTAATCATTTGACCTCATAAAATTAATAGTTTAGATATTAAGTCCTTGTGGGATCGATATTTTTATACTACTTGAATGATATGTGCGTTTGCGTTATACGTGTGTGTTTACGCCGGTCAAGTTTTTTGGCGCCGTTGCCGGGGACTTATTTATCTTTTACTATTAGTTTAGGGGTTAGATACGTTACTTGTATCTAATTTCTTTTTACTTATTTTTTTTGTTTTCTTGTGTTTCAGGTTCTCGGAAACTTCATGAGATGAACCAGAAGCTTTGAACTTTGACCGCTTGACCCGGAAATTGAAAGAACCATCAGACAGTTGAGAAGGGAAAGGCGAAAAGGCCAAGAAGCTTTAGTCAACATGGAACCTGAACCTTTGAACGTTGCACCACCAATTCCCATTCGAGACAGAACCATTCCAGTGATTGACAGACTCATTTCTTGCATTGTATTTCCTCCATTACCAGCAAATGCAGGTGACATCAAAACATGCATTCAGATGATTCAGTAGTCAGTTCAGTTTGGGGGAAATGTAACTGAGGATCCTAATTCCCACATCAGCAACTTCTTGGAAGTTTGCGGCACTTTCAATTACAACTGAGAAGATGAAGAAGCAATGAGACTGCGTGTTTTCCCATACTCCTTGAAAGACAGAGCTAAAGCTTGGCTACATTCACTACCAGCAGGTTCCATCACAACTTGGAACACTTTAGCCACCAAATTTCTTGCTAAGTACTTTCCACCAGCCAGAACTGGAAAACTGAGGAATGACATCACATCATTTGTACAACAAGATTCAGAATCCCTCTGCGAAGCTTGGGAAAGGTATAAAGATTTGCTCCGGAAATGTCCTCACCATGAGATTCCAAAATGGCTTTAAGTCCAAACATTCTATAATGGGCTTTCTGGAATAATGAGAACCACAATCGATGCTGCTGCTGGATGAGCTTTAATGGCAAAAGGAGAAGATCAAGCCTGGGAACTAATCGAAGAAATGGCCAACAATAATTCTTTATGGCCAACAGAAAGGAGCATGATCCAAAGAATTGCAGGAATTTATGAAAGTGGAGCCAATACAGCAGTCAACACCAAGGTAGATCAGATATGCAAATTCTTGGAGACTCTTACCACTGGATCCACAAGTTCACCATATGGAGGAACACCAGAGTCGAACCAACTTAAAGAAACGGTGAATTTTGTCAATAATTTCAACAGACATGGAAACAATCCTTATTCCAACACCTACAACCCATGGTGGAGGAATCATCCTAATTTTTCATGGAGCAACAATTCAGGCCAACAGCGGAACTATCCACCACCTTGATTCCAGCAACCGAACAAAGGCCAGGAGCAGGCAAATGAACCAGGAATAGCAGAAGTGCTGGCTCAGTTAAAAAAGTACGATGCTATCTTTCAGAGCCAATCAGCTTCTATTAAAGCACTGGAGAATCAATTGGACAACTAGCCAATGCTCAGAGTTACAGACCACCAGGAAATCTTCCCAGCAACACAGAACCCAATCCAAGGAACCGAGGGAATGAGCAATGTCAAGCCATTACTTTGAAAAGCGGTACTGAAATCAACAAAGATGTTGGAATCAAGATGTCCCAAGAAGATGTTCCAAAAGAAGCAGAACAACAGATGGAGGAAAAAGAGGCAAAGGATAAAGAACTAGAAAGAATCATTCCACCTCCACCTTTTCCTTAACGTCTTCACAAAAATAAACTGGACAAGTAGTTTGCTCGATTCCTGGAAGTTTTCAAAAAGCTGCACATCAACATCCCATTTGCAGAAGCCTTGGAAGAAATGCCCAGTTATGTCAAATTCATGAAAGACATTTTTTCACGAAAATGGAGATTGAGAGACTACGAAACAGTAGCATTAACGGAAGAATACAGCGCCATTATTCAGAGGAAACTTCCCCCGAAGTTGAAAGATCCTGGCAGTTTCACAGTTCCGTGCACCATTGGAGAACATTATATCGGTAAGGCTTTATGTGATTTAGGTGATAGTGTTAACTTGATGCCTTTTTCTATTTACAGGAAACTGCAGATTGGAGAAGCAATGCCTACCTCAGTTTCATTGCAACTTGATGACCGAACACTCGCATTTCCAAGAGGTGTTGTTGAAGATGTGCTGGTGAAAGTAGACAAACTAATTCTCCCAGCAGATTTCATCATCCTTGACATGGAAGAAGACAAAGAAATACCTATCATTCTTGGGAGACCATTCTTGGCTACAGGTAAAACTGTGATTGATGTGCAAAAAGGAGAACTGACCATGAAAGTGCAGGACCAAGAAATGACCTTTAATGTTTTTTTAAAGCCATGAAATTCCTGAGCGATGAAAAGGAAGAAGAATACTTCAGAGTTGATGTTGTTGATAGTATCGTTCAAAATATTGAGCCAAATCCCACAGATACACTTGAAGCTTGCATCACCAACATGACTGACAGTGAGCTAGATCCTGAAATCTTGGAATGTATCAATTACCTTGACAAACCATTCCGATTCAAACCAACAACACCAGTTGAAAGTTTGGAATTTCCAAAGAAAGATCGAATCAAGCCTTCGATTGAAGAACCACCACAGTTAGAGCTGAAGTTACTTCTGAGCCATCTCAGGTATGCATTTCTTGGAAACTCTTCTGAATTACCTGTTATTATTTCTTCTTCACTACATTGGAGCAGGAAGAAAAATTGATGAGAGTGTTACGAGAGCACAAGAAAGCCATTGGCTGGACTATAACAGACATTCGAGGTATTAGTCCATCATTTTACATGCACAAGATCCTGATGAATGATGAGTACAAACCCACAGTGGAACATAAACGGAGACTCAATCCAATCATGAAGGAAGTCCTGAAGAAAGAAATCATCAAATGGTTAGATGCTGACATCATTTACCCCATCTCAGATAGCAGTTGGGTGAGTCTTATGCAGTGTGTCTCAAAGAAAGGAGGAATTACTGTAATTACCAATGAAACCAATGAAAAGAATGAGCTAATCCCAACAAGAACAGTGATTGGATGGAGAGTATGCATGGACTACAGGAAACTGAACAAAGCCACGAGAAATGACCATTTTCCGCTACCATTTATTGACCAGATGTTAGACAGACTGGCAGGACATGAGTTCTATTGCTTTCTGGACGAATATTCAGGATACAATCAGATTGCTATCGCACCAGAATACCAGGAGAAAACTACATTTACATGTCCCTATGGTACTTTTGCTTTCCGCAGGATGCCATTTGGATTATGTAATGCCCCTGCTACATTTTAGCGTTGCATGATGGCCATCTTCTCAGACATGCTGGAGCAAGGTATGGAGGTTTTTATGGATGACTTTTCTGTGTTTGGAGATTCTTTTGACAATTGCTTGCAAAATTTGGAACAGGTGTTACAAAGGTGCGAAGATACAAACCTGGTACTCAACTGGGAAAAATGCCACTTTATGGTGCAAGAAGGCATTGTTCTTGGACACTGGATCTCACAAAAGGGGATTGAGGTAGACAAAGCAAAGATAAAGACAATTGAAAAACTACCTCCACCAACATCAGTAAAAGGTATTCGAAGTTTTCTTGGACATACAGGTTTTTACAGGAGATTTATCAAAGACTTTTCCAAAATTGCAAAACCTCTTTGCAATCTTCTGGAGAAGGATGTTCCTTTCAACTTCACCAAAGAATGCCAGGAAGCTTTTGAGATCTTAAAACAGAAGCTGGTCTCTGCCCCCATTATAGTAGCACCAGACTGGACCATTCCATTTGAAGTAATGTGCGATGCTAGTGATTTTACTGTAGGTGCAGTTTTAGGACAACGTAAAGCAAAGATTTTCCACACCATTTATTATTCCAGCAGAACTCTGAATGAAGCTCAACTCAACTACACAACCACCGAAAAGGAGTTACTCCCAGTTGTGTACGCTTTTGAAAAATTTTGTTCCTATCTGCTAGGTCCCAAAGTGGTGGTCTACACAGATCATTCAGCAATCAAATATCTGATCACAAAGAAAGATGCCAAACCCAGATTGATCCGTTGGATACTTCTTCAGCAAGAATTCGACGTGGAGATCGGAGACAGGAAATGGACACAGAATCAGGTGGCAGATCATCTATCGAGGCTCGAGAATAGAGAAACAGCTGACAAAGATCTGTCAATCAAAGAAACTTTTCCAGATGAACAGCTGTTTGCCATGAAACAACAGGAAGTCCCTTGGTATGCTGACTATGTCAACTACATTGTGTCAGGAAAATGGCCGTTGGAATGAACAACTCAGCAACGGAAGAAGTTCTTCAAAGAAGTCAAGCACAATGTCTGGGATGAACCGAACCTGTTCAAACATTGTGCTGATCAATTATTGAGACAGTGTGTTCCACAGGAGGAAATCAACAGTGTTTTGCATCATTGTCATTCATCACCATATGGTGGACACTTCAGCGGAAACAAAACTGCAGCCAAAGTCCTACAATCACGTTTGTTCTGGCCCACTCTTTTAAAAGATGCTTATCTTTTTGCTTTTCAATATGACAGGTGCCATAGAATGGGAAATATTTCCAAGAGAAATGAAGGACCGTTGCAAAACATTCTAGAAGTGGAAATATTCGATGTATGGGGTATTGATTTCATGGGACCCTTGTTCCATCATTCGGAAAACTGTACATCCTGGTTGATGTAGACTACGTCTCCAAATGGGTCGAAGCAATTGCACTGCCATCCAATGACTCAAAAGTCGTGATCAAATTCCTGAAAAAGAATATTTTCACTCAGTTCGGAACACCTCGTGCAATCATCAGTGATGGTGGCTCGCATTTCTGCAACATATACTTTGATGCACTTCTATCCAAATACGGAGTTACTAACAAGGTTGCCACAGCTTACCATCCATAGTCAAATGGATAGGTTGAGGTTTCAAACAGGGAAATCAAAAGAATCCTAGAAAGAACCGTTGGATCAACATGGAGGGACTGGTCAACAAAACTAGATGATGCATTATGGGCCTACCGGACAGCTTACAAGACACCTATTGGTATGTCCCCATATCAATTGGTGTTTGGGAAAGCGTTCCATCTACCAGTTGAGCTTGAGCATAAGGCGTACTGGGCACTGAAGAAGTTGAATTTTGATTCACAAGCTACAGGAGAGAAAAGACTTCACCAACTCAACGAAATGGAGGAATTTCGCCTACAGGCTTATGAGAATGCCAAATTGTACAAGGAAAAGACCAAAAAATGGCATGACCGAAAAATAGTGCACAGACAGTTGGAACCAAGGCAGCAGGTGTTATTGTACAACTCGAGGTTGAAACTTTTCCCTGGAAAATTGAAATCTAGGTGGTCAGGTCCATTTGTGATCACTCAGGTTTTACCTTATGGAGCTGTTGAGTTACTGGATCCTAACACCAACAATACATTCAAAGTTAACAGTCAGCGTGTCAAACACTACTGGGGAGAATCATTTGAGCGACAAAAAGAAGGTGTCACACTTTCAGATCCAGCCTAACGATCGATAAGTAAAAGTCTAGCTGACGACTTTAAACTTAGCGCTCGCAGGGAGGCAACCCATGCAATTTTTATATATATTGTCATTTGGTGTGATTTAATTTTGTGTGTTTAGTTTTTACAGATTAAAACATTTCAAGATGGAAGAAGCTCTCGCAAATCTTCACAAGCAATTTCCTTCTCTCCCTAAAAAATCTCTGATAAAAATCTACAAAGCTCGTTTGGAACGGATGAGGTTACTGACAATCCATGGTGTTCCTAATGACATTCATTGGATTATTGAAGCACGGGTCCGATTGGCAGGTGAGTCTTCTGACTCTTTTATTAAAAATCTGTCTGGTTTTGGAAGAAGCACCTATGAAAAGAAACGTAGAGCTAAGCAAATGGGTGTTTGTTATAAATGTGCACGCTGGAATTGCAATACTCATTGTCGTTCTTTAGGAATGGTGTCTGATAATCGCGAAGACAAAATTAAATTCATTAGGGATGGCTTGAGTAAGGAGTCTTTAGATGATATATCTTCGACTCTTGAGACGCATCCCAGTGGATATGTTCACATAGCCTTTCGCAAATTACATACACAATTTCAAAAAGAAAGACAATTGTTAAGTCTCGGGAATCTGACTCAAAAAGACCCTGCTTGCCAATTTATAAGAAAATTGGATGGGAAGCTTGTCATTGACGCATAGACGTCAATCAAGCCGTTACTTTTTCTTGTAAATATTATATCTCTTTGTCTTCTCCTAATAATTGGGATTTGTTTTGTCGTTTTCTTTTATTTTCTCCGACAGGATCCATACCTTTTTGACTACCACGATTTATTTTACTATTAACTAATAATTGTCATTTGGCAGGTACTAGTGCTATTATTTTACTCACCCTTTTCAGGTGTTATAAATTCAACTCATCGTTGCACTTTTGAAGACATCCAAAGTAAAACATGGAAGCCACTTCAAGAAGACAAGTTGAAAACATCTGTGTGTTTTGTGGTAGTAGTGTCGGAACTAAACCACAATACGAAGCAGCACAGGAATTGGGTCGAGTGTTATCTGCAAGGAATATGCACTTAATATATGGCGGAGGAAATCTTGGACTTATGGGATCGTTTCAAAGGCGGTACAGGAAGGAGGCAGTCACGTTTTAGGAATCATCCCAAAACCCTTGGCAGAGGCAAATCTTATTGAACCATCAAATGGAGAGGAACTGATCATGCCAGGTATGTCTGAACGATTGGTAGAAATGATTAACTGTGCTGATGCTTTTATTGCTTTGCCAGGTGGTTTGGGTACATTGGAGGAAATTTTTATTGTGCTATCTTGGGCGAACCTGAACATACACCAGAAACCAATTGGACTGCTCAACGTTGATGGATTTTACGATTTCTTTGTGTGTTTCTTGATGATGCTCGGAGAAATGGGTTCGTGTCAAAACCTTTAAAAGAACTCCTCTTTACAGCCAGAACTGCTCCGGATCTAATAGACCAACTCATAGCCTATGAACCACGAGTTGACCCTATCCTTTCAAAGATAAATTGGTCCGAGGAAGATCGTGGTATGAGGCGTCGGATTAATCTGGATCTTAACCTTTAATTTCCTGTAGATTTTCAGCTAACCAGGTACGACCTTCTTAACTCTCATGTTACTGTTTAAGACATTGGGGACAATGTCTCAATTAGGTTTGGGGGAGGGAATTAGTTGATCAGTACCTTGTTTTAAGTTGTGTGTGTTGTTTTTATTTTTAGTCCAAAATTTTTCGAAAAATACAAAAAAAAATTGAATTTTTTCAAAAAATACAAAAATATTTTACGTTTTTGTATTTTTATTTTGACTAAAAAGGTGAAATTGGTAAGAGATAGCTGTGTAAGGAATTTCCACTTCTGAGACGTATCTCAAACCTATTTCGAAACAAGTTAATTTTTGTTTATTTCATTTTGAATTATTTAATTTGTGAATTCTCTTTAACACTGACTAAAATGGATTTTCATATGCTCAGTTGGTAGATATTATCAACATATATAGTAACATACGGACATGAGCTAAAATTGAAAAGTTTGTAATATTCAGTGCTCTGGTTTAATTGGAGGAAGCATCTCAAAAAGCAATGGAGTAAAAAAAAAATTCTGAGATCCGAGTTATTAAGTCTGTAAGGGTGTTTTAACACCTAGTGCCCTAAATCCAACTGGTTTGGGAGTCACTGGCCCAAAGCTCGCTACATGGATCAAAGATGCTGCAAAAATATATATATCTGAAGTTTGAGTAATTAAGTCCGTAGGGGTGTCTTAACACCTGGTGCCCTAAAGCCAACTGGTTTGGGAGCCATCGACCCAACACTCGTTACATAGATGGAAGATATTGTATATAAATAAAAAATAGAGAAAAATCAAAGAAAAAATCAGAAAAATTATTCCATTGCTACCAAAAGGTGTGAAATCTGATAGAACTTTAGGACAAAAATATTACTCTCTTATCAACTGCACTTATGACTGTTGTGGGCAAAAATGAGTTGATTAATATCTTGTTGACTGTGTATATGAAGAATGGCAAATATAATCGAAGAATTTACTTATTCGGTAATTTAGAAAGAAACAAAACAACTAGTTGACCGGTGCGTAATCACACGCGTATAACGCAAGCGCACGTATCGTTCAAGTAGTATAAAAAGTATCGATCTCACGAGGACTTAATATCTAATCTATTAATTTTATGAGGTCAAATGATTACTAGTATCTAACAGGTTGTTTGATTGATTTGAAAATGTGACGATTCTAAATTTAAAAATAAGTAAATAAAGTTGTTTGAAAGTAGGTTTAAGAAAATTCAATATTAAAAACTATCTAGGGTTGTGATTTCTTTGCAATATCATTTTAAAGATGAAGTGGTTATCTTATAGTTGGGTAAAATATTGATTTATTAACCTGAAACACTAAATTATGTAAAAGCCTCTTCCGATGGTCAACTACAAATATCCAATATAACCCAATTGAACCATATGTCTATGTCAACCAAATTACCTGGATTCATTAAGATTAAGTTCCAATTATAGCTACCCCCGCCCGACAGGTATATTCCTATCCTGTAAGGAAATCTATTAAAGGGTTATCTATCCTCAAGGAAGATCGTGGGCTATTAAGTCTAAGGTCTTAAACTTAAAATCCCTATGTCTAGTTCATTTTAAGTTTACCAGTTCAATTTTATTAATGGCCAGTTAATAAAAAGCATTAAGATTAAGACTCAATAAATAAACATTTATATTACCCAAACTATAATTTAACCCCTTATAAACCGGTGATATTGGATTTCATCACAACCCCATATAACTGGCTTAGTTACGACACATATTTACAAGTAGTAAAAAAATAAAAGACATAAAGTAAAATACTAAAAATTAAATACTGAAAGTAAATTGTTGAAAAGTAAATAAAGTAAAAAGTAAAAAGTAAAAAGTAAAAAGTAAAAAAAATAAAAATAAAAATAAAAGTAAATTACTGAAAGTAAATTGCTGAAAAGTAAATTACTGAAATTAAATAAAGTAAAAGTACAATAAAAGAAAATACTGGGGTTAGAGGATCAACTTTTATTACTACTATTTTAGATATCTCCCTTAATAATATATTAACTTTGCGAGATAATTACCAACCAGCCATATAGGTGGTATCCTAATTAAGTCAAATTAATAATTAATTACCAACCGACCAACCAGGCGGTATCCATACTTAGTCAGGTTAAAACCAATTTATAATTAATTTCCAACCGGCCAATATAGAGGTATCCTCATTAAGTCAGGTTTTAAATAGTTTATATTTTATATTTAAGGGAGATTAATCTAGATAGCAATAATAAAAACTTTACATTTTACCCCAGCAAGGGGGAGTTACCTCCTCATTGCTTGAAAAATAAAAACTGCAAAAGTAAAGAAAGAAATGGTTTGTGCGTAAAAGTAAATTGCAGAAAGTAAAAACTGAAAAGTAAAGAAAAGAAAGTGCGAAAGCGGAAATTAATTACTGGAAACTGTAAATAAACAAACAAGATACAATCTTCTTATTTATTCATTAGGAATTTTCAAAGAATAAAGTATGAATGAAATTACAAATGAAATGCTTGGTATTTATAAGCAAAATTTTGCCTCCATCAAATCATCCATTAAATTCTCCACCAAATCCATTATTAATTTCTCCACTAATTACTCCACCAAATCCATTATTAATTGCTCCACTAATTTCTTATCATGTTTTGGTGTGGTGATTTGATAATTTTTATAATTTATTTATTAATTTATTTTTTGCTTTGAAAATGACTTTAATAATTACACACAACACACTTCTGGATGGTTCATCAATTTCTGTCATTAAATCTTCAGAATTAGAAATTATTTTGTCTTTTCAAATTGTAGATCTTCGAGTCTTCTTTAATCTGGCACTTGAATCAGCTCCATCCAATATCGGAATGAAAAGTTATACCCAAACTACGACAGATGCGCAAAACTGGAATTTCCAAAACTGCACTTCGTTAAAACACCATTTCAAGTTTCCAATCTCCAAAATTAATATGTCAAGTCCAATTTTTACCCTTATTTGACACACATTTCGTCCTAAATGATTTCAATGAGTCCCAATATTATTTTATCTGCAAAATAAACTAAAACACATCAAAACATTCATCAAACCTGAGAAACTAAACAAAATATTAAGTAAAAGGGGCGGTAAATATTGATATATTTTCCGCTCATCACACCCCCAAACCTAACATTTTGCTAGTCCTCGAGCAAAGCAACAGAATAAAATACAAGAAACAATTAAAATTAAACTAAGCCACTTTCGTAGGGATCACGGTTGCATTTAGCATATGCAACAAGCCTTTAAACCCCTAGGTGTCCCTAGTGGACGAGTTGTAGTCTCGTGAGGGTTTACAGCAATGATACCCACAAACATTTTACAAAAGTAAAAAGGTAGTGAAACTAATGCACACAAAAACAAAAAGACAAGCGAAAAGAGAATAAAGAAGTTAGTGACTAATCAGGTGAAACTTCTACTCCAAGTTACTAGTTGTTTTGTTTCTTTCTAAATTACCGAATAAGTAAATTCTCCGATTATATTTACCATTCTCTATATACACAGCCAACAAAGTATTAATCAATCTCATTTTTGCCCACAACAGTCACAGTATAGTTGATAAGAGAGTAATATTTTTGTCCTAAAGTTCTATCAGATTTCACACTTTTTTTATGGCAATGGAATAATTTTTCTGATTTTTTTTTATTTTTTTTTTTATTTTTTTTTATTTTTTATTTATATACAATATCTACCATCTATGTAACGAGTGTTGGGTCGGTGGCTCCCAAACCAGTTGGCTTTAGGGCACCAGGTGTTAAGACACCCCTACGGACTTAATTACTCAAACTTCAGATATTTTTGCAGCATCTTTGATCCATGTAGCGAGCTTTGGGCCAGTGACTCCCAAACCAGTTGGTTTTAGGGCACTAGGTGTTAAAACACCCTTACAGACTTAATAACTCGGACCTCAGATTTTATTCTTTTTTTTTACAACATTGTTTTTTTTGAGATGCTTCCTCCAATTAAACTAGAGCACTGAATATTACAAATTTTTCAATTTTAACCCATGTCCGTATGTTACTATGCATGTTGATAATACCTGTCAACTGAGCATATGAAGATCCATTTTAGTCCGTTTTATGGAGAATTTACAAATTAAATAATTTAAAAGGAAATAAACAAAAATTAACTTATTTCGAAAATAGGCTTAAGATACGTATCAGGAGTGGAAACTCCTTACTCAGCTATCTCTCACCAATTTCACCCTTTTAGTCAAAATAAAAATAAAAAAACACAATATCTTTTTGTAATTTTTGAAAATTTTTCATTTTTTTTGTATTTTTCAAAAATTTTGGACTAAAAAATAAAAATAACACACAACTAAAAAGAAGATACTAATCAACTAATTCCCTCCCCCAAACCTAAATGAGACATTGTCCCCAATATCTTAAACAGTAGAAGAAGAGTTTAGAAGATAGTATCTGGTTAGCTGAAATTCTACACGAAAAGTTAAAGGTTAAGATCCAGATTAACACGACGTCTCTTACCACGATCGTCCTCGGACCAATTTATCTTTGAAAGGATAGGATCAACTTGTGGTTCATAGGCTAAGAGTTTGTCAATTAGATCCGGAGTAGTCCTGGCAGTAAAGAGTAGTTCTTTCAAAGGTTTTGACACGAACCCATTTCTCCGAGCATCATCAAGAAACACACAAAGAAAATCATAAAATCCATCTACGTTAAACAACCAATTGGTTTCTGGTGTATGTTCAGGTTCGCCCAAGATAGTACTATAAAAATTTCCTCCAATGTGCCCAAGCCTCCTGGCAAAGCAATAAAAGCATCAGTATGGTTAATCATTTCTAACAGTCGTTCAGACATACCTGGCAAGATCAGTTCCTCTCCGTTTGATGATCCAATAAGATTTACCTCTGCCAAGGGTTTTGGGATGATTCCTAAAACGTTACTACCTCCTTCCAGTACGGCCTTTGAAACGATCCCCATAAGTCCAAGATTGCCTCTGCCATATACTAAGTGCATATTCCTTGCAACTAAGACTCGACTCAATTCCTGTGCTGCTTCTATGTATTGTGGTTTAGTACCAACACTACTACCGCAAAACACACAGATATTTTCAACTTGTCTTCTTGAAGTGGCTTCCATGTTTTACTTTGGATGTCTTCAAAAGTGCAATGATGAGTTGAATTTATAACACCTGAAAAAGGGTGAGTAAAATAATAGCACTAGTACCTGCCAAATGACAATTATTAGTTAAACAGTAAAATAAATCGTGATAGTCAAAAAGGTATGGATCCTGTCGGAGAAAATTAAAGAGAACAACAAAACAAATCACAATTATTAGGAAAAGACAAAGAGATATAATATGTACAAGAATTTACAACTTGATTGAAGTCTATGCGTCAGGGACAAGCTTCCCATCCAATTTTCTTATAAATTGGCAAAACATGTTGAGTCAGATTCCCAAGACTTAGCAGTTGTCTTTCTTTTTGAAATTGTGTATGTAATTTGGGAAAGGCTATGTGACATATCCACTGGGATGCGTCTCAAGAGTTGAAGATATATCATCTAAAGACTCCTTACTCAAGCCATCCCTAATGAATTTAATTTTGTCTTCGCGATTATCAGACACCATTCCTAAAGAACGACAACGAGTATTGCAATTCCAGCGTGCACATTTGTAACAAACTCTCATTTGCTTAGCTCTACGTTTCTTTGCATAGGTGATTCTTCCAAAACCAGGCAGATGTGAAATAAAAGAGTTAGAAGACTCACCTGCCAATCGGACTCGTGCTTCAATTACCCAACGAATTTCATTAGGAACACCGTGAATTGTTAGTAGTCTCATCCATTCCAAGCAAGCTTTGTAAACTTTCATCAGAGATTTTTGAGGGAGAGAAGGAAATTGCTTGTGAAGATTTGCTAGAGCTTCTTCCATCTTGAAATGACTTAACCTGCAAAAACTAAACACACCAAATTAAATCACACCAAATCACAATATATACAAAAATTGCATGGGTTGCCTCCCTGCGAGCGCTAAGTTTAAAGTCGTCAACTAGACGTGACTTCTTGAATGTTAGGCTGGATCTGAAAGTGTGACACTTTCTTTTTGTCGCTCAAATGATTCTCCCCAGTAGTGCTTGACACGCTGACTGTTAACCTTGAATGTGTTGTTGGTATTGGGATCCAGTAACTCAACAGCTCCATATGGTAAAACCTGAGTGATCACAAAAGGACCTGACCACCTAGATTTCACTTTCTTTCTAGGGAAAAGTTTCAACCTCGAGTTGTACAACAACACCTAATGCCTTGGTTCCAACTGTCTGTCCACTATTTTTCGGTCATGCAATTTCTTTGTCTTTTCTTTGTATAATCTGGCATTCTCATAAGCCTGTAGACTAAAATCCTACAATTCGTTGAGTTGGTGAAGTCTTTTCTCTCCTGCAGCTTGTGAATCAAAATTCAAAGTCTTCAGTGCCCAGTACGCCTTGTGCTCAAGCTCAACTGGCAGATGGCACGCTTTCCCAAATACCAATCGATATGGGGACATACCAATGGGTGTCTTGTAAGTTGTCCGGTAGACCCATAATACATCATCTAGTTTTGTTGACCAGTCTCTCCTTGTTGATCCAACGGTTCTCTCTAAGATTCTTTGATCTATCTGTTTGAAACCTCAACCTATCCATTTGACTGTGGATGGTAAGCAGTGGAAACTTTGTGAGTAACTCCATATTTGGATAGGAGTGCATCGAAGTATCTGTTGCAGAAATGTGACCCACTATCGCTGATGATTGCACGAGTTGTTCCGAACCGAGTGAAAATGTTCTTTTTCAGGAATTTGATCACCACTTTTGAATCATTGGATGCCAATGCAATTGCTTCAACCCATTTGGAGACGTAGTCTACAGCAACCAGGATGTACAGGTTTCCGAATGATGGAACAAATGGTCCCATGAAATCTATACCCCACACATTGAATATTTCCACTTCTAGAATGTTTTGCAACGGTCCTTCGTTTCTCCTGGAAATATTTCCCGTTCTCTGGCACCTGTCACATTGAAAAGCAAAAAAGATAAACATCTTTAAAAAGAGTGGGCCAGAACAAACCTGATTGAAGGACTTTGGCTGCATTTTTGTTTCCGCTTAAGTGTCCGCCATATGGTGATGAATGACAGTCCTGTAAAATACTGTTGACCTCCTCATGTGGAACACATCGTCTCAATAATTGATCAGCACACCGTTTGAACAGGTACGGCTCATCCCAGACATAGTGCTTGACTTCTTTGAAGAACTTCTTCTGTTGCTGAGTTGTCCATTCCAACGGCCATTTTCCTGACACAATGTAGTTGACATAGTCAACATACCAAGGGAATTTATGTTGTTTCATGGCAAACAGCTGTTCATCTGGAAAAGTTTCTTTGATTGACAGTTCTTTGCCTGTTGTTTCTCCATTCTCGAGCATTGATAGATGATATGCCACCCGATTATCTGTCTCTTTCCTGTCTTGAATCTCCACGTCAAATTCTTGCAGAAGAAGTATCCAACAGATCAATCTGGGTTTGGCATCTTTCTTCGTGATCAGATATTTGATTGTTGAATGATCTGTGTAGACCACCACTTTGGGACCCAGCAGATAGGAGCGAAATTTGTCAAAAACATACAGAACTGCGAGCAACTAATTTTCGGTGGTTGTGTAGTTGAGTTGAGCTTCATTCAGAGTTCTGCTGGAGTAGTAAATGGTGTGGAAAATCTTTGCTTTACGTTGTCCCAAAACTGCACCTACAGCAAAATCACTAGCATCGCACATCACTTCAAATGGAATGGTCCAGTCTGGTGCTAAAATGTTGGGGGCAGAAACCAGCTTCTGTTTTAAGATCTCGAAAGCTTCCTGGCATTCTTTGGTGAAGTTGAAAGGCACATCCTTTTCTAGAAGATTGCAAATAGGTTTTGCAATTTTGGAAAAATCTTTGATAAATCTCCTGTAAAAACCTGCATGTCCAAGAAAACTTCGAATCCCCTTGACAGATGTTGGTGGAGGTAGTTTTTCAATTGTTTCAATCTTTGCTTTGTCTACCTCGATTCCCTTTTGTGAGATCAGGTGTCCAAGAACAATGCCTTCTTGTACCATGAAATGACATTTCTCCCAGTTGAGTACCAGGTTTGTATCTTCGTACCTTTGTAACACCTGTTCCAGATTTTGCAAGCAATGATCAAAAGAATCTCCAACACATAAAAGTCATCCATGAATACCTTCATACTCTGCTCCATCATGTCTAAGAATATGGCCATCATGCAACGCTAAAAAGTGGCGGGGGCATTACATAATCCAAATGGCATCCTGCGGAAAGCAAAAGTACCATAGGGACATGTAAATGTGGTTTTCTCCTGATCTTCTGAGGCGATGGCAATCTGATTGTACCCTGAATATCCGTCAAGAAAGCAATAGAATTCATGTCCCACCAATCTTTCTAACATCTGGTCAATGAATGGTAGCGAAAAATGGTCTTTTCTCGTGGCTTTGTTCAGCTTCCTGCAGTCCATGCATACTCTCCATCCAGTCACCGTTCTTGTTGGGATCAGCTCATTCTTTTCATTGGTGACCATAGTAATTCCTCCTTTCTTTGGCATACACTGCATAGGACTCACCCAAGTGCTATCTGAGATGGGGTAAATGATGCCAGCATCCAACCATTTGATGATTTCTTTCTTCATGACCTCCTTCATGATTGGATTGAGTCTCCGTTGATGCTCCACTGTGGGTTTGTACTCATCATTCATCAGAATCTTGTGCATGCAAAATGATGGACTAATGCCTCGAATATCTGCTATAGTCCAGCCAATGGCTCTTTTATGTTCTCGAAATACTCACAGTAGCTTTTCTTCCTGCTCCAATGTTAGTGAAGAAGAAATAATAACAGGTAATTCAGAAGAGTTTCCAAGAAATGCATACCTGAGATGGCTCGGAAGTAACTTCAGCTCCAGTTGTGGTGGTTCTTCAATCGAAGGCTTGATTCGATCTTTCTTTGGCAGTTCCAAGCTTTCAACTGGTGGTGTTGCTTTGAATCGGAATGGTTTTTCAAGGTAGTTGATACATTCCAGGATTTCAGCATCTAGCTCGCTGTCAGTCATGTTGGTGATGCAAGCTTCAAGTGTATCCATGGGATTTGGCTCAGTATTTTGAACGATACTATCAACAACATCAACTCTGAAGCTTCTTCTTCTTCCTTTTCATCACTCGGGAATTTCATGGCTTTGAAAACATTAAAGGTCACTTCTTGGTCCTGCACTTTCATGGTCAGTTCTCATTTTTGCACATCAATCACAGTTTTACCTGTAGCCAAGAATGGTCTCCCAAGAATGAGGTATTTCTTTGTCTTCTTCCATGTCAAGGATGATGAAAACTGCTGGGAGAATTAGTTTGTCAACTTTGACCAGCACATCTTCAACAACACCTCTTGGAAATGCGAGTGTTCTGTCAGCAATTGCAATGAAACTGAGGTAGGCATTGCTTCTCCAATCTGCAGTTTCCTGTAAATAGAAAAAGGCATCAAGTTAACACTGGCTCCTAAATCACATAAAGCCTTACTGATGTAATGTTCTCCAATGGTGCATGGGACAGTGAAACTGTCAGGATCTTTCAACTTCGGGGGAAGTTTCCTCTGAATGATGGTGTTGCATTCTTCCATTAATGCTACTGTTTCGTAGTCTCCCAATCTTCGTTTTCGTGAAAGAATGTCTTTCATGAATTTTACATAGCTGGGCATTTCTTCCAAGGCTTCTGTAAATGGAATTTGATGTGAAGCTTTTTGAACACCTCCAGGAATCGAGCAAACTGCTTGTCCAGTGTGTTTTTTCTGAAGTCGTTGAGGAAAATGTGGAGGTGGAATGATCTGTTCTTTTTCCTTTGCTTCTTTTTCCTTCATCTGTGGAACTGCATCTTTTGGAACTTCCTCAATTGTTGCTTTGATTCCAACATCTTTATTGATCTCATAATACATTTTTTAAGGTAATAGCTTGACATTGTCCTTCCCTCCCCCCTTGGTCCTTGGATGGTTCTGTGTTGCTGGGAAGAATACATGGCGGTCTGTAACTCTGAGCGTTGGCCAGTTATCCGATTTGATTCTCCAGTGCTTTGATGGAAGCTGATTGGCTCTGAACATAGCATCGTATTTTTTTAACTGATTCAGCACTTCTATTATTCCTGGTTCTATTTATCTTTTTGGCCTTTGTTCTGTTGCTAGAATCCAAGTGGTGGATAGTTCTGCTGTCGGAATCCTGGTGGTGGATTGTTCTTTTGCCCTGAATTTTGCTCCATGAAAATTAGGATGATTCCTCCACCCTGGGTTGTAGTGTTGGAATATGGATTGTTCCCTTGTCTGTTGAAATTGTTGACATAATTCACCGTCTCTTCAAGTTGGTTTGGTTCTGGTGCTCCTACATATGGTGAACCTTGTGGATCCAGTGGTAAGAGTCTCCATGAATTTGCATATCTGATCCGCTTGGTGCTGACTGCTGTATTGGCTCCACTTTCATAAATTCCTGCAATTCTTTGGATCATGCTCTTTTCTGTTGGCTACAAGGAATATTGTTGGCCATTTCTTCGATTAGGTTCTCAGGCTTGATCTTCTCCTTTTGCCATTAAAGCTCCTCCAGCAGCAGCATCGATTGTGGTTCTCATTATTCCAGAAAGTCCATTATAGAATGTTTGGACTTGAAGCCATTTTGGAATCTCATGGTGAGGACATTTCCGGAGCAAATCTTTGTACCTTTCCCAAGCTTCGTAAAGAGTTTCTGAGTCTTGTTGCACAAGGATGTGATGTCATTCCTCAGTTTTCCAGTTCTGGCTGGTGGAAAGTACTTTGCAAGAAATTTGGGGCTAAAGTGTTCCAAGTTGTGATGGAACCTGCTGGTAGTGATGTAGCCAAGCTTTAGCTTTGTCCTTCAAGGAGTATGGGAAAACACGCAGTCTCATTGCTTCTTCAGCTTCTCGGTTGTAATTGAAAGTGCCGCAAACTTCCAGGAAGTTGCTGATGTGGGCATTGGGATCTTCATTTGCATTTCCCTCAAACTGTACTGACTGTTGAATCATCTGGATGCATGTTTTGATGCCACCTGCATTTGCTGGTAAGGGAGGAAGTACAATACAAGAAATGAGTCTGTCAACCACCGGAATGGTTCTTTCTCGAATGGGAATCGGTGGTGCAACGTTCAAAGGTTCAGGTTCCATGTTGACTAAAACTTCTTGGCCTTCTCGTCTTTCCCTTCTCAACTGTCTGATGGTTCTTTCAATTTCCGGGTCAAGCGGTCGGAGTTCAAAGCTTCTAGTTCGTCTTATGAAGTTTCTGAGAACCTGAAACACAAGAAAACAAAAACAATAAGTAAAAAGAAATTAGATACAAGTAAAAAATCTAACCTCTAAACTAATAGTGAAAGATAATTAAGTCTCCGGCAACGGCGACAAAAACTTGATCGGTGCGGAATCACACGCGTATAATGCAAGCACGTATCGTTCAAGTAGTATAAAAAGTATCGATCCCACGAGGACTTAATATCTAATCTATTATTTTATGAGGTCAAATGATTACTAGTATCTAACAGGTTGTTTGATTGATTTGAAAAGGTGACGATTCTAAATTTAAAAATAAGTAAATAAAAATGTTCGAAAGTAGGTTTAAGAAAATTCAATATTAAAAACTATCTAGGGTTGTGATTTCTTTGCAATATCATTTTAAAGATGAAGTGGTTATCTTATAGTTGGGTAAAATAATGATTTATTAACCTGGAACACTAAATTATGTAAAAGCCTCTTCCGATGGTCAACTACAAATATCCAATATAACCCAATTGAACCATATGTCTATGTCAACCAAATTACCTGGATTCATTAAGATTAAGTTCCAATTATGGCTACCCCCGCCCGACAGGTATATTCCTATCCTGTAAGGAAATCTATTAAAGGGTTATCTATCCTCAAGGAAGATCGTGGGCTATTGAGTCTAAGGTCTTAAACTTAAAATCCTATGTCTAGTTCATTTTAAGTTTACCAGTTCAATTTTATTAATGGCCAGTTAATAAAAAGCATTAAGATTAAGACTCAATAAATAAACTTTTATATTACCCAAACTATAATTTAACCCCTTATAAACCGGTGATATTGGATTTCATCACAACCCCAGATAACTGGCTTAGTTACGACACATATTTACAAGTAGTAAAAAAATAAAAGACATAAAGTAAAATACTAAAAATTAAATACTGAAAAGTAAATTGTTGAAAAGTAAATAAATTAAAAGTAAAAAGTAAAAAGTAAAAATTAAAAAGTAAAAAAAATAAAAATAAAAGTAAATTACCGAAAGTAAATTGCTGAAATTAAATAATGTAAAAGTACAATAATAGAAAATGTTGGGGTTAGAGGATCAACTTTTATTACTACTATTTTAGATATCTCCCTTAATATAATATATTAACTTTGCGTGATAATTACCAACCAGCCATATAGGCGGTATCCTAATTAAGTCAAATTAATAATTAATTACCAACTGACCAACCAGGCGGTATCCATACTTAGTCAGGTTAAAACCAATTTATAATTAGTTTCCAACCGGCCAATATAGCGGTATCCTCATTAAGTCAGGTTTTAAATAGTTTATATTTTATATTTAAGGGATATTAATCTAGATAGCAATAATAAAAGCTTTACCTTTTACCCCAGCATGGGGGAGTTACCTCCTCATTGCTTGAAAAATAAAAACTGCAAAAGTAAAGAAAGAAAATGTTTGTGCGTAAAAGTAAATTGCGGAAAGTAAAAACTGAAAAGTAAAGAAAAGAAAGTGCGAAAGTGGAAATTAATTACTAGAAGCTGTAAATAAACAAACAAGATACAATCTTCTTATTTATTCATTAGGAATTTTCAAAGAAGAAAGTATGAAATTTACAAATGAAATGACTTGGTATTTATAGGCAAAATTTTGCCTCCATCAAATCATCCATCAAATTCTCCACCAAATCCATTATTAATTTCTACACTAATTACTCCACCAAATCCATTATTAATTGATCCACTAATTGCTTATTATGTTTGGTGGTGATTTGATCATTTTATAATTTATTTATTAATTTATTTTTTACTTTGAAAATGAATTTAATAATTACACACAACACACTTCTGGATGGTTCATCAATTTCGGTCATGAAATCTTCAGAATTCGAAATTATTTTGTCTTTCAAAGTTGTAGATCTTCGAGTCTTCTTTAATCTGGAACTTGAATCAGCTCCATCCAATATCGAAGTGAAAAGTTATGCCCAAAATACGACAGATACGCAAAATTAGAATTTCCAAAACTGCACTTCGTTAAAACACCCTTTCAAGTTTCCAATCTCCAAAATTAATATGTCAAGTCTAATATTTACCCTTATTTGACCCACATTTCGTCCTAAATGATTTCATTGAGTCCCAATATTATTTTATCTGTAAAATAAACTAAAACACATCAAAACGTTCATCAAACCCGAGAAACTAAACAAAATATTAAGTAAAATGGGCGGTAAATATTGATATATTTTCCGCTCATCACTAGTAACTTGAAGTAGAAGTTTCACCTGATTAGTCACTAACTTCTCTATTCTATTTTCTCTTGTCTTTTTGCTTTTGTGTGCATTAGTTTTACTACCTTTTTACTTTTGTAAAATGTTTGTGGGTATCATTGCTGTAAACCCTCACGAGACTATAACTCATCCACTAGGGACTCCTAGGGGTTTAAAGGCTTGTTGCATACGCTAAATGAAACCGTGATCCCTACGAAAGTGGCTTAGTTAAATTTTATTATTTTATTTTATTTTATGTTTTGCTCGAGGACTAGCAAAATGTTAGGTTTGGGGGTGTGATGAGTGGTAAATCTATCACTATTTCCCACTCATTTAACCTAATATTTTGTATAGTTTCTTGAGTTTTGTGAATATTTTGATGTATTTTGTGTTATTTTATAGATAAATAAAGTTTCAGGACATTATGGAGGTGATTTGGGCCAAAACAGTGAAAATTGGATGAAAATTGCATTTTGGTAATTTCCCGCATCGCGACGCCAAGACCTTCAGCGTCGCGACACCTAACGTGCGCCGAACAGTGCTAACGTGCGCCGGATCCATGTGTCAGAATCTGAGAAAAGTTTGACTTTGCTAACGTGCGTCGTGCCACGTGTCACCATCACAGCCGATCTGCTAACATGCATCGTGCCACGTGTTAGCATCCTACGGTGCCGACAGTCACCATCGCCACGTGTGCCACGTGTCACTCCACGTCATTGCCATGTCATTAGCCACATCACCAAGTTGACCAAGTCAAACTGCCACCTCACCGCCACGTCATCATCAGCCCATCAAGAAGTGCCACGTGTCGCAATCATACGGTGCCGACAGTCTCTTTCCCACGTATCGCCACATCAGTGCCACGTCAGTATTAATTATTGGCTATCTAATCCTTATCTGACACATGGCCGATAAGAATCTAGTCGACCAATCAGAAGCCGCCACGTGTCACAATAATTGAGTTCCAACAACCTCGCCACATGTCACCTTATCACCTTATCCAGAATCTGCAACCGACGAACCACAGCGTGCCATGTCGATAAATCTGGCGTCGCGACATGAGCTGGGTCTCGCGACGCGCGACTTATACTGACCCCTATAAATAGAGCGCGAAATTCCAGTTTCAGAGGCACCACTCTCTCTCATCTCTTTGATGTAAAGAAGGAGTTTCTCTCTCTAGTTTCTTTTAATTTTTAGTTTTTAGTTTTGTAATTAATTTTAATTACGTTTTGTAATAATAGTATTTTACTTTCTTACTTTTTACAGTTTTTACTATTCACCATGAGGAGGTAACTTCCCCAGCTAGGATGAAAGATAATTCTTTTACTATTGCTATTTAGATTAATCTCCCTTAAAAATAATATATTCACTATTTAAAATTTGACTTAAAAAGGATACCGCTATATTGGTCGGTTGGTAATTTAATTTTAATCTGGTTTAAACCTGACTAATCAAGGATACCGCCAGATTGGTCGGTTGGTAATTTAATTTTGGTTCCGCCTTTATGGCTGGTTTATGGGCAAATATTACCGCCTTAATGGCTAGTTGGACTTAATTTGACTTAATCAGGATACCGCCAGATTGGTCGGTTGGTAATTTTATCACAAGTTTTATATTATTTTATGGGAGATATCTAAATTAGTAGTAGTAAAAGTAATTCCTTTTACCTTAGCATTTTATTTTATTGTAATTTACTTTTCAGTATTTACTTTACCACATTTTTACTTTATGTCTTTTATTTTCAAGTTTTTACTAGCCCTAGTTATGTGTTGTAACTAAATTAGTTATCTGGGGTTGTGATGACTTTTAATATCACTGTTTTATAAGGGGTTAGATTATAGTTTGGGTATTATAAAGATTTATTTATTGAGTCTTAATCTTAATGTTTTTTCATTAACTGGCCACTAATAAAATTGATCTGGTAAATCTAAAATGAACTAGACATATGGATTTTAGGTTTCAGCCTTAGACTCAATAGCCCACAATCTTCCTTGAGGATAGATAACCCTTTAATAGATTTTCTTATATACCTGTCGGGCGGGGGTGCCATAATTGGAACTTAAACTTAATGAATCCAGATAATTTGGTTGACATAGACATATGGTTCAATTGGGTTAACTGGGTATTTGTGTCTGACCATCGATAGAGGCTTACACATAATTTAGTGTTCCAGGTTAATAAATCAATATATTACCCAACTTTAAGATAACCACTTCATCTTTAAATGATATTGGAAGAAATCACAACCCTAGATAGTTTTTAATATTGAATTTTCTTAAAATCTACTTTCGAATAATTTTATTTACTTGTTTTTAAATTTAGAATTGTCACCATTTCAAATCAATCAAACAACTTGTTACATATTAGTAATCATTTGACCTCATAAAATTAATAGTTTAGATATTAAGTCCTCGTGGGATCGATATTTTTATACTACTTGAACGATACGTGCGCTTGCGTTATACGTGTGTGTTTACGCCGGTCAGACATCAAAGTGTGGAGGATCACACACAAAATCAATATTATCCTATAGTCAAATGATCACATATGATACTCGATTCGAGGAGATTTCTATTGACGGTGGGTGTACTTCCAACTATTAGGAATCACCTATGAGTCATTTAGTATTCTCTCTAACAAATACTCACATGTCTATACGAGCTTTTCTTGCTCATGGTACATCGGGTTAAACCATTGGTACTCCAATTCCAATATACGACATGTGCTAGTCTTCTAGGTTATAGGTAATAGGTGTACAGTAAATCCTTCACTCTAAAATCAATCCCCAATTCAAATTCCATACACTCAATCGATATAAATATCTTCCAAGTATTGGGCATCACTTGTGAAGGGGCCTATTCAGAATGATTCAACACTTCTCATACTAACCTAGGCACTGTAAACCTTAGTCCATCAACAAAATGGCATTCGAAGAAACTTATCCACCTGAGTATTTTATATTCAATCCTCTCATTTGGCATGGGTAACCTAATATCAACCGACTCTAGAAACCTATACCTCAACCTCATTTCTCTCAAATTTTGCTTAGTCACTCGAGTGGCAAGGTTTCTAGTCAAAATATTGTTGGTTCGCTTGTGCTCGGAGTACCACTTGAATCCCTCATGGCAGGTAAGGTCATGATTGGTCTAACATCTTTTAGCACTCTTAAAGGTAGTTCGATTATCGTCAATATCCTCACCAGAATTCCCATACGACCATTTAAGACCGTCTCCTTCCTCAGACGACTCACTTAGAGATCTAGATAACCTATTGGGAGACCCATCATGCATCTCTATGGGGATTTCACCCATTGAAATCTCACTCGATATTGGTCGAATTAACTATCTAAGCCCACGATAAGCTGAGGGTCCTCAGTCTCTACGTCCTAAGGATCAAAATCAAATAACTCCACAAACAAGATTTATTTTGTCCTATCTAACTCTAAGGATCAAACCTCCTAATAACTTCAAGAACAGATTGAAGGAAATGAAAAACAACTTGAACTCATTAAAGAACAAAAGCAATAGATTGAAGAATACCTTGAAAGAAGATATAGAGCTCTTCCAACTTGCTAAAACGAGAGAGTTTTTGTGTGAATGAATCAAATGAGCCTCTTAAACCCCACTTATACCCATTACTCTATTTGACGCCTATTTTCCTGTCTAAAGCCACATCATGACACTTTCTAAGGCTACAATAGCGTGTAGATATGGGCCTTAAACCTTTGAGGCCCGTCTTAGGAAACCCAACTGGGGTTCTACGCTTAGAGAGGAACGAACTTCATTGTAACCTATGGATAACCCTATATTCGAAGATACAACCATGTAGTTTGGGAAAGATTGACATTCAACACCTGGAATTAAGGTCAGAGACGTCCTTGTTCTCCAAACGATAAGGTAAAATACATGTTTGGCTCTTACTAGATGAGGGTTAGTCTGTCTCTGCTTGTGCTCGATGATGTCAGAACTTTCTTTTGGTCCAAAAGCTTCGTATGGACTATCATATATACTTCAGAAGACATATTATGGCTATTGCATTTGCCGACTTCCAAACTCCATCAATTAGTTCAGCCTACACGATCTACAGTTCTCTCCTTATCACTAACCATGTATATGGTTTCAGGCTTCAATCGACATTAGTAGTATGACATGTCAAGTTGAAGACCTGGACCTTCATATGTTCTAGACGACATAGAAGTCTTCATTGGATATTCTTCAAGTTCAGTCGATTAGAGATTAACCTGGACCTTCATATGGTCCAGACGACATTGAAGACTCTCTTGAACCTTCTTTAGGTCCAATCGATTAGAGATTATCTTATACCTTCATCTGGTCAAGTCAACGGGTATATTCCCATGACTATTGTAGAGTTAAGTTGAAGACCCGGACTTTCATCTGGTGCAAATGACATTGAAGACTCCCCTGGACCTTCTTCAGGTCCAGTCGATTGGAGATTATCCTGGACCTTCATCTGGTCTAATCGATGGGCACATTCCTCATGACTCTTGTGGAGTCAAGTTGAAGACCTAAACTTTTATATAGTCCAGACGACATTGAAGCCTCCCTTGGACCTTTTTCAGGATCAATTGATTGGAGATTATTTGTAGACACTGCATTTTTACATAAGCCCAATGATGAGCCTCGTATGGAGGCACTACCTGAAAATTTGCGGAAGTTGCGAAAAATGAATGTCGGAAGGAAGGAAAACCTTCAAAATTAGCCCCTCAATGGATTCAGACTCACTAACCAGCCTCGGATTCACTCAGTCAGTTTCTGTTTCAAACCTTAGCCTCGGACCCACCATGCAATCCATTATGCCATTCACCTTCGGCCCATGCAGCCCATGACCCACCATACACGCCCAAAGCCCATGCAAATCCTCTCATCAAATCACTTTCCAATTCAATGAGATTTTGGGATCCCATCATTGCCAATTTAAAAAGATTTGAGATATCTTCATCACCAAATTTATGAGATTGTATTCCCAAAATAATTTGAGAATATATCCCCCAAATTTCCATGATTTGTTTCCCTATTTGGAGATCCCTTCAAATCATTATAAAAAGGAGACTCTTTTCTTCTTTTTGGGGGGGACCTAGGACGACAACAATCACAAAAAACCCTAAGGCTTGGACGGCAACAACAAACAAAAAACCCTAAACCTCTTTTTTTCTTCTTGAAAAATGGCAACCCTAGGAGTCTATTTTCTTCTTCCATCACCAAAAAACCAGAAGAAACAACCAAACCAACCGAAACCAGTAAGCCACCAAAAAATAACCTAACCAACCGAAACAAGTGAGTCATCAAAAACCAACCAAACCGAGACCAAAACAACCTAAAAAATCACCAAAAATCAACCAAAACAGCAGCTAAACCACCGAAAAAATAGCAGCCAAAACAACCAAAAAATAGCGGTCAAAAACAACCAAAACATCAGCCAAAAAACCAAAAAATAGCAAACAACAAATAGAAAACAACAAATAGCAAACAACAAATAGCAAACAGCAAACAGCCAAACAGCAACCAGAAAACAGCAAAACAGCAACCAGAAACAGCGAACCAGCGATCTTTCCAGTGAAGGCCTAACGCACTTCCGAGAAAGCAACTTAAAATGTAAGACCTGAGGGCACCATTATCATATTTATTTTATAGTTATGGACACTGCATGTCCAGCCGGGTATGCGAAGTCCTACATCAAAGACGGCCAAATTTCTGGTCACATTTTTTCTTTGGCATTTTTTTATTTATCTTTTTGCTTATTTATCGTTATTTTATTATTTCACCTTTATTTTGTTTATTTTTTGTTCATGTTGATGATTATACGTATATGCATTGTTGTATGTTTTCATGTCTATTTTTTATGTCTGTTTACATTGCATTGATGATTATGTGTGTTATTATCCCTTGCGGTATATCTGATGGAAACCCAGATGTAAATTTCGTAGCCGAATCTGAATGGACGGTAGTGCGGTCTGTACTTGGGATACAACTCCACGTGCCACTCGGGAAATACTCGTATATGTATGATTAACCCCCTTTTTTGTTTGCTATTTATTTATTGACATTTTTCCTACTTTTGATTGTTTATTATAATTTTCGTTATCGCATCTTGTACTTCTTAATTTAATATGCTTTTGGAACTATGTTATTGTGATTATTAATATTTATGGGTGTGCAAATTTGTGTTTATTTGAATTAATTTGCATGAACTACATAAGACTTGGCTATACCATTGTGTGAACCAGTCCATTATACTGGCATAAGTAAGGGACCATTCTGAACCCAATGGTTTGAGGTCTTCCCTTACGAGGGGTGAGTGCGACCTTAAACCTTTCCCAGTTCACACTGGGTGGTGACTCATTTATTCTCCGGTTTAGTCCCCCACAGGCTAATCCGTACTCTCTACAGGCTACGAGCCCAATAGTGTTGTGGTCGTCGAGCATCATAGGCATAGCGGTAAACCCTGTTTTACTCCTACATTATCCTCGACCTTCATCTGATCCAATTGACAGGAACATTCCCCGTGACTCTTGTTGAGTTGGATTGAAGACCTGAACCTTCATCTGGTCCAGATGACATAGAAGACTCCCATGGACCTTCTTCAGGTCCAGTGGACGGGAACATTCCTAGTGACTCTCGTCGAGTCAGGTTGAAGACCTGGACCTTCATCTGGCCCATATGACATTGAAGACTCCCCTGGAACTTTCTCAAGTCTAGTCGACTGGAGATTATATATATATGAATTTTATTATGTGTCACGATCCAGGTTTGGTGTAGTTTTTTAGTTAATTACGTATATAACATTACATTATTTTACGTCTCTATGTTCATTCACTATGTCGATCGTTATATTTACTCTTTCATTTTCAGTTTATAGGCGTTTCATGTATGCATGTGGAGGATGAGCTTTGGGGACGATGGACACCAGTTGAGGTCATTAGGGCCAATCGTTAGGTGCAGTGTCAATAGTCCACACACACACATTTTTGTTTCATTTTAGGACATTTGGTCGCATTTTATTTGTTATATAATTCAAGTCACGACAAGTAGGTTTTGAGCACTCCATTTGTAATGATATAAGTTATTATTAGGTTAATATGATGATGTATGTTTATGTAGAATAAGTATAAGCTATTATATAATTCACGTCATGACAGACGCTCATAAGTCATGAGTTATGTAAATCACATTACATCATGCATGATGATTATGTTTCTGTATTGATCAAGCTAGTTCAGACGTAGATTAGCTTCAGTAGTACATGTATAAATGGCAAATACAGGTTAGGGTATATCCACAATATACATGTTTAGGATAAATTTATAAGTTAATGCATGTAGGTGTAGCTCATCTACAAGACAAGAAATCAGCTCACGTCAGGTTAGGTAAGTATAAGTCACGAATAGTCATTTTAATATGAATCACGACACGTCATGTATGTGCATTGAGTGATATGATTTATATTGGGCTTTCTCAGCATCTTCAAATTGTCACAATTCAAGGCTTTATTGGGCTTATTTCGAGTGGCATATGGTATGATCTAATTGAGCTTTGTATTAATTAGTTCATATTTATTTGTAAAAAGCCTAATTTGTGTAATGGGCTTCATTTTAATATAATTACATATCATTTTTTCGAAATTCTTCTAATTGGGTTTCGTTTATGTAGTTTAAATAAGCTTAGGGTTTTTATTAGGTTAGAATAAGACTTGGTTAGCTCAATTATATTAAGATACATTATTTTCTTCTATTTAAATGTCATTGGCGTCATTTTATAATGGAGAGAATTATAGAATATTGAAATGAATAAAATTAATTGGATTAGACAGTTTCTTTAAGAAATAAGTAATATTCTCTAAGTGATTTTAGAAACAATACTTACCAAAGAGGTGGTTCTCTTTATGGCATCTAACTAGTCGCCGGGGTCTCTTCGAGTTACACTTATGGTTTCAAGGAAATGGTTTTATTAAGGTTGCTTGTGATCTTGAAAGGGGTTTTGTCCTTACAGAACTAAAGATGAAAGGTTTTGGGGCATGTGCAATGGTTTCAGGTTTCCTAGGGTTCGGCTTATCAAGTTTCTTACATTTGGTATCAGTATCTCAGGGTTCCGAGATCAAGTTTTTCTATTCTTATTTTTATTTTTTCCTTTAGTCAAAGAATAATCAGATCTTTCTACCTTAATACACTAACGTTCTAAGGTTGAAAATCTTGTTAGTCTTGTTTAAGTTTATGTTATGTACGTTTTCTAAAAAAATAAAATAAAAAAAAAAATCGTTCATAATTCGTTGTTGAATTCATTTCTGCCTTTTGCTTGATTTTTTACTTTTTTTATGTGTTCCTTATTTTCCTTATTATTTACGTGTTTTTTCTCTTCATTATAGTCACACAAAAAAAGTTCGTTTACTCATTTTTTTTCCTGTTTTCTTTGATTCACATAGCTACAGAAGAGGAAATCACGTCAATATCCTTCCAAATAGTCACACTTGCTTTCCATAACTGTGACATATCCATTTTTCCATAATCGAATCAGATTTTATTTCTTTCATTAATACCTCAAGACTTTATTCATTTCCTAAATCAAATTAGATTCACTCTTTTACTTTCTAAGTTAGGGTGGACGAAATTTGAGGGAAGATAAATAACAGTTGCTTGTTTAGGATGTGTTCCTAAAAAAAATTATCAGCATATTTGACTCTGATTTCAGAATGTATGATCAGACTCTGAGATCAGACTCGGCATCCGACTCTGAATTCGGAACCTCGGTATCACACTCTGAATTTAGAACGTAGAATCAGACTCTGAACTCAGTCTCGGATCAGGCTCTGAATTCAGAACCTCAGTATCAGACTCTGACCGCAGCATTAGATCAGACTCTGAATTCAGAACCTCACTATTAGACTCTAATAGTAGCATCAGATCAGACTTTGAATTCAGAATCTCAGTATCAGACTCTGGATTTAGAACATCAACATCAGACTTCAAATTCCGCTCAAGTCACACTCTGAATTCAGGACTTCAACATCATATCAAACTCTGAACTCAGCATCAAACTCTAAATTCAGGATTTCAACATCAGACTCTAAACTCGGCTTTAGATCTGACTCTGAACATCATCAAACTATTCTGACCTTCAAACCGATTTGCTATTGTCATGATTCGAGGGCAAATCATCTCGAAGAGATAGGGAATGATATGATCCATATTGGGCTTCTTCAGCATCTTCAAATTAGCACAATTCAAGGTTTTGTTGGGCTTATTTCGAGTGGCATATGGTATGATCGAATTGGACTTTGTATTAATTAGTTAATATACATTTTAAAATGCCTAATTTGTGTAATGTGATTCATTTTAATGTATTTACATGCCATTTTTCGAAATCCTTCAAATTGGACTTAGTTTAGGTAGTTTAAATAAGCTTGAGGCTTTTATTAGGCTAGAGTAAGACTTGGGTTGTTCAATTGTATTAGGATACTTTATTTTCTTCTATTTAAAGGCCATATTGGCGTCATTTTATAACAGGGAGAATGATGGATTATTGAAATGAATAAAAAAATTTGGCTTAAGCCATTTCTTTAAGAGATTCGTAATATTCTCTTAAGTGTTCTTAGAAACAAGACTTATCAAATAGATGGCTCTCTTTGTGGCGTTCAATTACCCGGCGGGGTCTCTTCGAGATACACTTGTGGTTTCAAGAAACGGTTTTTCTTGGGGTTGCTTACTGATCTTGGAAAGGGTTCACTACAAAAATTATACCCTTTAGCGTCGAAATACATTGACGCCAAAAACCAAATTTTCGACGCAAAATATTATTAGCGTCGAACTAATCAGACGCAAAAAGTGGACGCTGAAATGTCGACGAGAATAACTTTTAGCGTCGAATTAAATAATTGCGACGCTAAAGACTGTATTTGGCGTCGCCTGTTTTGACGCTAATAGTTAAAAAAATTATTTTTTAAAAAATTTATTAATTTACTTTTTTAGTCTAAAATAATTGATTTAATATTTAATTTAATTGAAAAAAAATTCTGATTAATAACAGAATTACGAAATATAATAGTAATTATTATATTCAATTTTTTTAGAAAAAAAACATATTATATTAAAACTATTTGTTCAAAATGTTTATACAAAAACAAATATAAAATTTATTGCTGCTATGATGGGGGACGCTCGAGCCCGATGCACCCTGACTGATTGAGGTCTCCAACATCTGACGGAAAACCATCATTTGCTGTTGGAGATGCTCCATCTTCTTCTCGTGGTCCACCTTGACCTGTTGTAGCTCGTCCTTAATCTACTTCAGCTCGTCTCGGGTGGTGGCTAACTCGTCTCGAAGAGAGGCATTTTCCGAATTAACAGTACTGCGTGCAGATGACGTCGGCTTCTTACGAGTGCCAAGGCCAACGTTGTAAGCTGTCTGATTCTTGAAAACCAATTGCGACAACTGCTCATCTGGTATCGGGTCGGACCTTGTCTCCTGAGTTTGATGTTGGAGTTCCATCATTTCGTTCTGTTTCAAAAAATAAGTTAATATTAGAGTTTGAGAAAAAAAATTAATATATATAATATATAGTTATTTTATTTTAAAAACTGAAACTTATATAGCAGCGTTCGGCTTCTTCATTTATCCATTTGTTTCTCTCATTGTAATGCGTCACACGGGAAAAATCTGGAAATGATTGCACCTCACATGTGTTACTTTGTTATAAACAGAAAATAAATTCAATATTATTCCACATTAGTAAAACCAAACGTTTGTAACTTTGATCTTTGGTTTTGTAAGGACAAACGTTTGTCCTTACAAAACCAAAGATCAAAGTTCTTAGGGCATGTGCAATGGCTTCGGGTTTCCTAGGGTTTGGCCGAGCATGGTTCGTATCATTGAGGCTCAGGAAGATGGCAGTGTCGTCTTCTGCTCGTCGCGTCCTGGATACTGGGATGTGAACCCACAGCCCGACCCACCATCATCATGATTTTGTGCGTGATCAGGTGACCGACCCAAAACACATCCAACTAGTTGAGGAACTTCCTTAATTATAATTATTTTACCAAACTACTTCCCAAACAATATGAAATATTACATAAAATTTATTAAATATGTTCTACAAAATAATAAAAAAAAAACCTAATTTATTAATGAAATAGTTATTTTTTTTACCTTTTTAAAGTAAAAAAATATCTATCATTTTTTTTGTGAAATTAATTTTTTTTTTGACTCCACTCAATTAATATTATGAATGACTGCGCTTCTGAACAACCTGAAGTGCTTTTGTTAGCTGTAGTAAAAATGACAGTAGTGCATGTCTTCATCTTTTTTATGCAAAGAATATGTACTTTAGATATACCCTCATCAATAATGCATCCATTGGAATCAAGAGTATTTGTCTAAGATACAGTATTTGAATCGTGTGGAACTATTTTTTCTCCAATCGTTTCTTTGAATTATAAATATTATATTCTCTTCTCCAATCACTTTGAGCAACCAACAGCATACTTGTTGATTCTGTATGTATAATAAACTTTTAAAAACTTTTTTGACTTTAACCTTTTATTGATTCAATCAAGTTGGCATTCGTAGAAAGTGTTAATGTGCTAACAGAATTCTCACAAACTGAAGCTCTTGAACAGTTTTGTTTATTTACTTGAACATAGCATATTAATAATTAAAAACATTTCCACCTATGATCCAGGTTCGAATTGCACATCATTGCTTTAATTATAGAGATTATAATACTAACCAAACTAACTTACCTCATTTATTTATTTTTAACTAATTTTATTCAAAAAATCAAGATTCTAATCGAATGACATTTTCTAATGACATGATATTTGAGTATGAAAGCGGATTTTATCAAAATGACTAGAATTAGCTAGAGGTGGCGAAACGAATCAACGAATCGAATTCGTATCGAATCTTAAACGAATCGAATCGAAATGTGATGGATTCGTATTCAATTCGTTTATTAAACAAATCCTAATATCATGATTCGTATTCGATTCGTTTATTAAACTAATCGAATACGAATATTCGTTTAGTCATGATATTATTTAATATCTTAATTGAAAAATAACAATAACTAGTAAAAGAAAATAATAAAACGAATTATAAATGAATAAATAAATTCATGAACTTAAATTCGTATTCGATTCGTTTAAAAAACGAATCGAATCGAATTGACTCATTTATTAAACGAATCCATTTTTTCAAACTCGTATTCGCTTTAAAGCGAATCGAATCGAACGAATTAACGAATCATGACCCAAATTGTCACCCCTAGAATTAGCTTATTCAATAAATACTTATATCATGTCATTCAATTATCATTTTGCTAATAAGCTAATTCTTATTAGTGTGTCTTTGTTATATGAAAATTAATTGTTGAAATTCATGGGTTTAACTCAATTTAAAGATAATTTGAGAGTTAAAGATTGTCTTATATTTAAAGACTTATATTATTTCTCAGTCGATATGAGATATTTTTTCAATATTTCCCTTCATGTGCAGGCCGATTTTTTTCCTAATTCGTGTCACGTAAATAGATAATATGAGTTCACTCATGTATCAAATTGATTATGATATAATGTTCAAATTCATGGGCCTTTGCATTGAATTAGACTCATGAATTTCAACATGATCATGATATTTGAGTATTGATTGAATATGTTTAATAAATTAGGAAAATAAAATCGTTCTAAGATTTAAAATATATCTTGAATAACTATTAATTATTAGATTTACTTGGTAATTTATTTTCTTGCCATTGTAGCGAATGATTAAAGAAGGAAATTAGCGTAACAAATCCCTCAAAACGATGCTAATTAATACTTATGCAACATGTTTTTTTTTTTTTTTTTTTTTTTTTTTTGCGTCCAAAACAATCTTATTTCAGTTGAAGTCTTGGATCCTAACCCTATAACCCTAACCTTCATTAACATTTCATCACCACAAAATAAGCAACAAATAATATTGGTTGAAGCATACAGATACTGATACGTGTAACCCACCAGAAAGTTTAGTGGACCCCACAAGAATACAAATGGACACGTGGCATGCATGATTGATAATTCACTCTCAGCTTCCTACTGTCCACTTGCGAAAGGAGGGTTTATTTCCGTGCCTGGAGATGGAGAAATTTTCCTATGCAACAGTGGTACCACGTCATTAATGTAACAAGTCAATCATCAACTGTCACGCGTGTTAAAAATTAAAAAAAAAACTAAAAAATAGGTGAAGAAACTCTATATGTCATTTTTTAATTGGCTTGTGATACCACGTCATCCATACCACTGTTGCACCAAAGAATCTATCAGATGGAGATGAGTTATCCAAACCACCGACTACAAAAGTTTGATAAGAAATCAAAGAATCTCAGATACTTTTCATTTTAATTCATTCATTAACTGATCAAATTTTTCATTAATTTATAAGATATTTTTCAATAAATAAAATTATCACATTAACAAACATGACTTTTAATTAACATTTCATCATCACAAAGAAACAACAAAATAATATTAGATAGTCGGAAGTTCCATTCATCTCTTAGTGGTTCCGCAAGTCGCCACCGATTAAGCCATTGTTCATGCATAATCTTGCGATCCCCCTGATGTATCACATGTATATATGTTCAAACAGGCAGGTGTTAATTACATCTTCGAACATATGGCCTCAAATCATTTGCATGCGCCAGTCAGCAAAATAGAATCACAATATTTGCAAAATTACAAATCTACCCCCACATCATTTTCTCTAAACATTTTCACCACCTTCTCATCGCTTATATAAACAAGCAACGCCCCTTCACAAAATCCCATCCCATAATTCTAAGCAACAAATTCCTTCTCACTCCTTTGGTCTCCCAAAAGCACTTTTCTTTCTTCAAGATGTCTTTTGTTGAAATTACAGAGCCACAAATGAACGTGCCCAAAAGGGCATATGTGACATTTTTGGCTGGCAATGGTGACTATGTGAAAGGTGTTGTTGGCTTAGCCAAGGGCTTAAGAAAGGCCAAATCTGAGTACCCTCTTGTAGTTGCTATTTTGCCCGACGTCCCGGAAGATCACCGCCGGATTCTGGAGTCCCAAGGCTGTATCGTCCGGGAAATTGAGCCGGTTTATCCGCCGGAAAACCAAACAGAGTTTGCCATGGCTTATTATGTCATCAACTACTCAAAGCTTCGCATTTGGGAGGTAATAATAATAATAACAATATTATTAGCTTATTGTAATTGTACTATTTGATTTGTTCATGGTTATCATCCCATGCAAATTTTGAACGTGGCATATTTGCAGTGGAACTTAAGTCCACGTGTGTTGAGGCATGTAACTTGCTAGTGAATTTAAATTCGGTGCAGAATCTTTTTATAAACGGTGATTAAATAATATAATTTAAAAAATAAACCTCATGAAAATTTAGGAAAACTCAACTTAACATGGAATTCAAATTTATTACTTGTGCTATTGCAACAAAATTTTATTCATAATATTCTTTAGCACTAATTTTAAGTTTTTTATTAAACAGTTTTGCTAACATGCATGTTATCATAATCAAGATTTTACATTTAGTTCCTTAATTTAAAATTTACATGATAATTATTAATTGTTGCTTATTGTTATATTTTTATGGGGCTAGTTTGTGGAGTATGACAAGATGATTTACTTGGATGGTGATATACAAGTGTTTGATAATATCGATCATCTTTTTGATGCACCGGACGGCTACTTTTATGCTGTAATGGACTGTTTCTGTGAGAAAACTTGGTCAGCCTCACCGCAATATAAGATCGGATACTGCCAACAGTGCCCGGAAAAGGTTCAATGGCCGGCCGAGATGGGTTCACCGCCACCTCTTTACTTCAACGCCGGCATGTTCGTGTTTGAGCCTAATCTCTTGACTTATCGTGATCTCTTGGAAACCCTCCAAATCACTCCTCCTACTTCATTTGCTGAGCAGGTATTATAATTAGTTCACAAAGTCAACCTAATTGGGATTTTTAGTTTTGTTTTGATGCTTTGCCTATTATTGAGTTCATTTATATTAGAAAAATAAATTTACTAACCCTAATTAGGGTTTTGAGATTTTGATTTTGTTTTGATTTATTTGTAGGATTTTCTGAACATGTATTTCAACGACATTTACAAGCCAATTCCTCCAATATACAATCTTGTTTTGGCTATGCTGTGGCGCCACCCTGAAAATGTTGCTGATATTAACAATCTGAAAGTTGTTCACTATTGTGCTGCTGTAAGTTATCAAACAATTCAACCTTTACTCGTAATATCAACAATACAAAAATTTATTTAGGGCTTGTAGCAGGGACGTACGTAGCCTCGACTTTAATTAAAATATGAACTACTTTGAAAAATAATATATACAAAATAAAATGAACCTTTTTTTCCAGAAATAGTATATATACTATTGTAGTGGAATGAAAATTTTGTTTTTAAAGCACAACGATTACAAATTTAAGTATTTAACATACCGTTAGTTGAGACAAAAACCCTAATATTGAAATTTTGAATATGATCAAATTTACAGGGAGCCAAGCCATGGAGGTTCACTGGAAAAGAAGAGAACATGGACAGGACAGACATCAAATTGCTTGTGAAGAAATGGTGGGATATTTATGAAGATGAGTCTCTTGATTACAAGAACTTCGCTGCGCCGGCGACTATTAATACTGAGAAGATTGGATCCCTCTTGTTCACTGCTCTTAGTGAAGATGGTGGTGTTGTTCAACAAATAAATGCTCCATCTGCAGCTTAAATCAAAAATAATATACTAAATAATTAAATAATATTTACTTGTATGTTTGCTACTGTTTCCATATATCTATGTTTATGTTTGACGCGTGTAATTTCCAAAACCAGCTTCAGTGTGACTGAAGCTACTGTACTGCAGTAAAAATGAAGCAATATTTAATAATAAGATTTGGTTATATATATGTTCGTGATTCATCATTCATGTTTATATTTTATGTGGTTGAATTTCGATTTGTGAAATTTTTTTCTTGGGAAATAGATTGGATTCTTGGAAAATCAATACATGATATTGGGAAGAAAAATGGTAAAGAGACTCAATTAAGACAAAATAAAAACAAATTTATGATTAAAATAACATTATTTTGGATGTAAATAAATAAAAAAAAAAAAAAAAAAAAAGAAAAGAAAAAAAAAAGGGATTATATCTTTATTTTTTCTCTATTTATTCTTCATATTATCTCTTGTTAAGAAGAGTAATGATATACATACTTAAATTAGAGCAGCAAGTCTTTTACCCCCGTTGCTTCACCAGCAAGTCACCTTAGCTTTTCCAATAAACTTGAGCAGAATCTGTTATGATGTGATTGGCTAAATCATTGGTTAGTTATGATGAGTCAGCAGTTTGTTAGTAATAGGTAATAGTTGTCTTGTTTACTTTGGCAAATGTCTTGTAGTATAAATAGTGGAACAATTCTATATCTTTGTAACTGATTCATTTTAATAAATTTTCTCAGATTAATTCATCTCATTATCATGACCTAAAGAAACTTTCCCAGCTTAGATTCTTGGCTGCCAAACAGCCTACACATACAAGTCTTTTACCGCTCGACTGTGAAAGGTAACGAATAATTAAAGATTGAAGATACTGCATGGCTTTCTAAATGGTCCCCAACTCTCACACCCACAACTACAAAATCAAGACCGTGATATCTATATGTCTTAAGATTTATACATAATGTAAAATAACCAAAATAAATCCAAAATAAAAGCATCTCGCATAATTTTTTTTTTTTTTAAAAAAATGTATTTTCCCCAAAATACTATTATATACTTATGAAATTTTTATTTAATTATATATATCTCGTTTGGCCAAGCATTTTTTCTTTTTTTTTTTACTAGTGGTACAAGTTACAACCTTTCAAAAAAAAAATTGGTGGTATAGGAAAATTTTGTTAAAAACTCTGGGATTGATATATACTAGGAGCGGTATTGAGTTGCTTTAGATTTCATGAGAAGTCTACCAATTAAAAAAAATAAAATAAAATAAACAAGTCATATTATATGCTAAAATTTCTATGGATATCCTAATTTTAGATCAAATTTTGTACGCCTCAACCGACCGTTTGTGTCGATTCTTCTTAGGGCCACCTCTGATTGATACAAGTGGTAAAGATTTAAAATCATGCGCATACAAGTAGAGAGAAAATTTAATTATTAGTCATACTATGCTTAAATTTTTATTTTTATTTTTAAAACAAAATACAAATCAATTTTTTTTCTAGTAAAATAAGAAATAAAAGTCCTACCGAATAAACTAATTCTGGAAAGAGTATTGAGACAAATTATTACATAATCTTCAATTTATTAAATAAATTTTTTTTTTTTTTGATGAGTGTAATATGGGTTTACTGAAAACTCAAATAACATAGACGTTTTAAATGTAATTAAACAATTTTTCAAGGACTTTGCTGGGTCATAGCTAGCCTAGCACCTCAACAAGTCTGTCCCTCCCAATTGTTGTTTTTATTGTTGACAACCTCAAGTTTTTTGTGTAATGTATTGTACATATTATTTTATAAATTGGAGATCCGAAACAAAAACTTGAGAGATCGGTCAGGAATAACTTGGAAGTGTAACTGAAAATTTGGAAAAAACGATACACTTTTGACAACACTAGAAGGATCATTGAACTTGTTCAAAGTTTGTGTGTGGTTTTAAATTTAGGCGAAATTTATGTGGAAAAATTATTTTTCCCTAATATAATTGAAATATAAGTTATCAAAATCCTAAACTAATCTAAGCTTAAAACGGGAAACGTGATCCTGAAACTGACCTTTTCAATTTATTTCATTGCAAATTTGCTAATTAATTACATCAAATCAAATCAAATTCAATCTAAAAATAACTAAACACATTTTCACTTCCCAAATCTCACTCTAATTACCACTTTCAGATCCAATCTATTCTTATATATTGAACTAGTCCTATTCAAGACACCAAAAAAAAAAAAAAAAACACTATTTCTTATATTCTTAATTTAGCCATTCTAATTAAAATGTCTTCTAAGAGGGCTTATGTGACGTTTTTGGCTGGCAATGGTGATTATGTGAAGGGTGTTGTGGGTTTAGCTAAGGGTTTAAGGAAGGCCAAATCTGCCTATCCTCTTGTGGTGGCTGTTTTGCCCGATGTTCCGGCAGATCACCGCGAAATCCTCGTATCCCAAGGCTGTATTGTCCGTGAGATTCAGCCGGTTTACCCGCCGGAAAACCAAACCCATGATCGCAATGGTCTATTATATCATCAATTATTCCAAGCTTCGTATTGGGAGGTATAAGAATATTAAAACCCATTCAAAATTTTCACAACATCCACATGTTTTAAAAAATATGGATAGGACTAATTTTCTATAAATCATTAACATGATCACTTGGTGTTTTTTTTTAATATTCTTATGCATGCATACAATTAAAATGTTGATAATTAAATTATTTTTTGTTTCTATATAGTTTGTGGAGTATGAGAAGATGATATATTTAGACGGTGACATACAAGTTTTTGAAAATATTGATCATCTTTTCGACTTGCCAAACGGCTACTTTTATGCTGCCATGGACTGTTTCTGTGAGAAGACATGGAGCAACTCACCACAATATATATAAGATCGGATACTGCCAGCAATGCCCTGAGAAAGTTCAGTGACCTGCCTCGATGGGCTCGCCCCCGCCTAAATACTTCAATGCCGGGATGTTTGTTTACTACTTTGATCTCTTGGAAACCCTAAAAATCACTCTTACTACTTCGTTTGCTGAACAGGTAAAACCTAACAGTCTTGCGTTCACAAAAAAGATTATTTTCAGTATTTGAACTCGTTACCAAATGGATAACAAGTTAATCATTACGTTATCATTTTTTTTGTCAATAGAATGAATTTCCCACAATATATATATTTTTTTGCAGGATTTTTTGAATAATTTTTTCAGGAATATTTAGAAGCCTATCTCTCACACATACAATTTAGTATTAGCAATGCTTTGGCGTCACCCTGAGAATGTTGAAATTGAAAAAGTGAAAGTTGTTCATTATTGTGCTGCTGTAAGTTTCAATCACTCTTAATACATACATATTATGTTTGCTTAATTAAACTGAGAACTTTTAATTAATTGTTGTAAATAAAAATTGATTAAAAAGGGAGCAAAGCCATGGAGATATACTGGGGAAGAAGAGAACATGGAAAGAGAAGACATAAAGATGCTGGTGAAAAAATGGAAGGATATTTATGAAGATAGTTCATTGGATTACAAGAATTTGGCCATGTCTGATAATGCAAAACTTGTAGTACCCTTGAATGAGGTGCTTAATGGTGAAGAAGGTGAAGCTATAACTAAGCCCATGAAAGTCCCCTCTGCTGCTTAATAATTTATAATGAAGACTTTAATTAATTAGGGCGTTTAATTATTTATTTGTGTTGGAAATTAATTGTTGTTAATTATTTGATGTTGTTAAATAACAACAATTAGTAATAATTTCATGTTAAAAATTATTAAGTTAATTATTTGGTGTTGTTAAATAACAACAATTAGTAATGATTTCATGTTGGAAATTATTAAGTAACAACAAGAGTTGTTAATCAAATAATTAAGTAACAACAAGAGTTGTTAAGTAACAACAATTAGTGAAATGTTAAATGGGGAACATATGGTACACCCATGATGTTAACATTTTTATAAGGGTTAGAAAAGGTCATTATGTATCATAATCAATGATTAATAGTAATCCATGCATGTGAGTTAATAGTGACTTGGTTTCTCTCCTATAAATAAGACCATTTGCTTATTTATTTAAGCAATCAATTAGTTTGATTAAGATGTCTCTACAAGTTTAAAAGGTATGCAATTATGTTGTGGTTAATATAGATTTATTTCAATTAGTTTGTAAATAAATCTAGGATTAGTAATACATGTATGGTAGATCCTAAGAGGACAAACATGTAAATATATTAGGGATTATGTATTCCTAACATTGGTATCAGTAGCCTAAATACATGTATTCTAGTTAGATTACACAAAAATGCATGAACATGCATGAAAAATGTTGAAAATGCTTCTGTTTTTTGTTTTTACAAAAAATAATTTTCTTCCAACTTTGGGCCATAATAACTCTCTGTAGAAAATTGATAATCGCATGTTCAAATATGTTTTGAAAACTAGGTCATGAGATCTTCAATTTGGTATATCATTTGCTTAATTTGGATTAAAATTGAGAAGGATATAGACCCTAGAAGTTGGCTAGTTGAATCTGTTTTTACCCAGAAAAAAACACTCCAGAAGAGCCGTACTACATGTCATCCGGTATTTATAAAATCAGACGACAAGTCGTCCGATTTGTGTATGACAAGTCATACGCTTAGAGCTCAAAGGGACGACATGTCGTACATGTATCACGCAACCGACAAGTCGGTTCCATCTATAATTGACAACCGACATGTCATACCGTCACGGAACACGCGGACGACATGTCATCTGCGCGTGTAACTCGGCCGAGACTGGCCGGCACGTGAGAGTACGTGAGGGCGAGTGGGAGCACCTGGCCGGCGCGTGGCTGCGCGTGATGAGCGTGAGCCACTCCTGAGGCGCGTGTATGGCGCGTGAAGTTTTTTTCCCGGCTATTGGTCATGTCTGTATCGGTTTGCTTCGGTAATTCTGATCTGTCATGACTAATCCTTTTTGCAAAATGTTTTAATCAGCCACGATAAATTTGTTTTTTCATATAAACTTTGTGTTTATGAAAATGAATATCTTTGTGATGTTTATTTTAGTCAATGTAACTTTGTGTTTCATTATATTGATTTTTCCTTGTATTTGTTGCAGAAAATCATGGCGATTATTCGAAGAATTGCAAAAATGATTATGACACCCACAGACCGGGAGATGATATTAGACATGTTGATGGAAATGGATAAATATCGAATGAGTGAAAGCGATGATATGATTTCGCATATCATCACTTTCAATAACATGTTACAGGAATCTATCTGCGCAGGTAATTGGATATGACAGCCGAATAGATTCAGATTACTGAGAAACACTCTCCCTAAGATATGGCAAAAACAATTTACTCGTATTTGGATATTAGTAAAACGTGAGGAAAAACATGTTCCTTATAATAGTCATTGAGAGGTTAGCGGTTCAGTATCTACGGCATAAGGCAAATAATATTATTTTTCCTTCGATGTCCGTGAAACGTTGTAAGGATCCTAAATTTGCTATAGGTTTTCCATGACTGTCCAAGATCAATTACGAGTTACTCAAAGAGTTTGAGGATTCGTATCCAAAACATATATGAGTTGGGACTCTACAACTGGGAAAATTATTGTCGTAAATATTAATTTCTTTCATGTTGTTTCTGTGTGTTATTTTACGGCATGTAAATATTGTATTTATATATATGAATGTTTCATGTTGAATTTAATTTATGTAATTAAATCAATGATTGTCATGTACAATTGTCGCATGATTAAGATGTTCTAAGAATTTATGTAATTTTTAGAAAATGATTTTACATGATTGATTATGTTGACAATATTTTTACATTAGGTAATTGGATGATGATTTGACACATAGTGGCCTTTTGACTCTAACCCCATTGAAAAATCTTATTAAACATAATTCCTTTCATGATAAAAAAAAACAAAAGTATTAACAATTGTGCATGAATGTCTGTAAAAACTTTGTGTTTTTAATATGGCTTCCGCAACAAAGAACATTATTGCTGAACTCAACAAGGGTGAGAAATTGAATGGCGATAATTATGAAATTTGGAGCATGAAAATCCAATATGTGCTAGAAGAACAAAAGGTTCTTGAAACTTTGAAAATGAGCATGGATGAACCTGAACAGGGCACTACGGCCCAACAAAGGCGAGACAGCGAGGCTTATGAGGCCAGGAAGAAAAAGAATTCCATTGCCCGCATTACGTTGCTAAGCAATATGGATAATGACCTAATGAAAGAGTTCATGAAATATAACATGGCTAAGGACATGTGGTCCACACTAGCTGAAAAGTTTGGTAGTACCTCAATAACCAAACTCAGGTCACTGACAATCAAGTTTGACACATACAAGAAACATCCTGAGTTCACTATGTCAAAACACTTGAGGCAAATGTCAAACATGATTACTGAACTGGCAGATGCTGGACATGTTCTTAAGGATGAACAGAAAGTCCAAGCGGTCATTCGTTCTCTTCCAAATAGCTGGGAGCATATGAAAATGCATTTGACCCACAATGAGAGCATCAAAACCTTTAAGTATGCTAAACGTCACCTTGAATTAGAAAGCGACCGACTTGCGGATGCTAAGTCAAATACTGAAGTGTATATGACAGAAACTAGCAAACCTGAGGGTTTCAAGAAGAAAATACAATTTCATGGTGGTGGGTTCCAGTTCGGAAAAGAAAAAAATTCTTTCAAGCCAGAAAAGAAACAGAAAACCAATCAACATGGGAAAGGAAAATGTCATACCAAAAAGAAAAACATGGAAAAGGTTAAATGTTTTAACTGTAGAAAGAAATGTCATTTTGCTCGTGACTGCACTGAGCCTAAAAATGTGAATACCTTTCGTGCATATTTAAATGAAATATGTGTTTCAAGTTCAATCTTTCTAACTGAATCTAATCCTTTGTGGACTGTAGACTCAGGAGCCACAGACCATGTAGCGAATGATAGAGATGCCTTCGTGGAATTTCGACGAATTTCACCTGGGGTGAAGTGGATATATGTTGGCAACAACTCACGGGTTGAAGTCAAAGGAATAGGAACATGCAAGTTAGTCATGCATGGTGGAAAAACTTTACTACTACATGATGTATTGTTTGCTCCACAAATTCGTCGAAATTTAGTTTCTGTGTTGGTTTTGGTTAATTTAGGTTTCAATTTGAACTTCCATAAATTTGGTGTTGATTTGTACTTAGGTACAATACACTATGGTTCTGGTTATTTTCTTGATGGTTTTATTGTATTGAATGTTGAGTGTTTCAATCACAATTCCAGTTTTTCGTTTGTTACTTCAACTGTCAATAATAATGGTGATGTAATTGTGTGGTATGCTAGACTTGGCCACATTGGCCAGCAAATAATGAACAGATTAGCCAAAGAAGGCTTTCTGTGAAATATTGAGAAGGTAGAATTGTCAACCTGTGAATATTGCTTGGCTGGAAAAACTGCGAGAAAACCATTCGGAAAAGGGACTAGAGCAGAATTTCCATTACAATTAATCCATTCAGATATTTGTGGTCCAATGAATGTCAGGGCAAGGCATGTAGCATCTTATTTCATCACATTCATAGATGATTTTACTCGCTTTAGTTATGTCTATT